>DWAO01001687.1:0-18063 GCA_018230605.1 Heliconius congener
GTAATAGCTTCCTCGGACGCAGAGGGAGCCAGCGATAAAGAAAATCGGCCAAATACCGACTCAGGAGTTAAAAACAGTCTGTCCTTCCTTTCGACCAACCAAGTTTCTTCTGTCCTCCAGCCAAACCTCTTGTCGTGAATGTTTTATGTTTGAATTTTAAAGCAGTAGGTCAAAAATTCTAGCGTAGATTTAAATGTGGAAAGAAAACAAAAATTTAGATGTAACATAAAGTCGAATAGTTAAAAAAATTATTGAAATTTAGAGATAGCAGTTATAGTTTTAGTTTAATGTTTAAATTTAACGTGAAAATATATTTTAAAAAAATTCCACCTAACATAGTCGTATAGTTTTATAAGAAATTCGTAAATTTAGTTAGTTATTCCCAGAGTTCCAACATTGGCCTAGCGCCTCCTCCAAATTTTTAAGAAATGTAAAAAAGTAAAAACAGATGCACAAAGTCTCTGATTACGTCAGAGGGACGGGACGTAAAGCACAAAGCTTAGCAAATTATAAAAAAAAAAAAATACAGCGTGAAACTGATGTTTGATTTACCTTCTTATAAAAGTTGACAAACTTAGGTCTGTAATGGTTTTTTCTTCATAATATCGGTTTTTACTGTAAGTTTTCTTCCATTTTTTCCTAAATCCATATTTCTTGATCGACGGGAAGTTCCAAATAAGTTTTATTAAGCGGTGAAAGCGGTGAATGTATGACTATACAAAACGTGGCTTAAACGAAACATAAAAGCTCGTATTTTATGATTTTGTTAATTTAGAAGTTATTTATATTCCGTATTCTTGAGTAGTGTATAATCACTTAAAATAACATCACCACATACCTATTATATAACGTGTGCTAACCAACTAAATGGTTACACGTTAAGTTTATTTAATGGGGCTTGTGTTCGGATTCCTAATTAATATTAAGTACTCCAATATACTTATCTAAAATGGATATTATTAATACTTTACTATATTATTATATGGTGACACTTGAGTAACCGGATATCGTTGTTAAAGGGGGTCATCGTGGCGTAAACAAGGTACTGTCAAAGGGTTGAGAGTATTATGAAACTGTATCCGTGATCTGAAGAAGGTAATTTATATATCTTCTCTATCGATAACTTCTCAAATAGACTATTTAGGAAAGCAAGTATAACGACAGTTACTGATCGGTAATTTGTTTAGTTATATTGTAAATGTTTTTAATATCTACAATTTTTTTTTGCTGTTATTCAAAGTGACTCTACTCAATCTTATAGCTGAAATATTTTCCATTTATTCTATTTATCTAAACTGTAAAAATGCTAAATTTATATCTTTCGAAAAAGGATAATTTATTAGAAATTATTATGTCGATAGGTTTTACCCACACAAGCATGAGGTATGGACGCAAAAAACGTTTTAACGAAACTGTCAAATTTTATAATTACTGTATTTTCTTTATATTTAAAATTAGTTTAAATTGTTATAGTCCTACTGATATCATGTTAAAGTAAAAAAAGTTTTAGTGTCACATACATTATACATTAGTAAAGCCACACGCGGTGTTAGTGATCAACAGCGTCTTCAGACGGAAGCTCTCCAGCGTCTCCGCGACTTGAGCAAACACGCTGAGAGTGCCTCTCCTGGTACTGGCGGCAAACATCATTACCTCTCCTGCATGCTATAGTATGCTGGGCTTTGGAAAAACTTTTACGTTAAATTATAGGGTTGTTAGTTGTTTTTATTATGTTTTAATTTAGTCATAGGTATGTGACTGAAATAAAATATGTAGACAATAATGATAAAAAGTATTTTAATAAATTGTTTATTGTTATGCTTATGATGTTCAATGAATAACAGGGCTGAAAATGAGTTCTTTTATACCTAAGTTTACTTTTATAAAATATATAATCACAAATAGATCTAATTCGTATAAAGCATCATCATCAGTTCGAAAATTATTACTCAATCATATCGTTAGTTATTGTGCGTTTCTTAAAACAAAACAATATTTTACAGAGCGTTTGAAATGTTTGTTTATTCAGTGAAAGTTTATTTGGAATTTGATATATTAGATGTAATCTGCTTAATATATATACTCAATATGTAATGTTTATATATATATATATATATATATATATATATATATATTAGATTAGGTCCCAGTTTCAGTCGATATTTGACCCGCGAGGCCCTCGTCGCAAACAAACACGATAAGTGCTTCGCTCACATTCGAGACAACCGCTTACGTGATATACTGAAAAGAATACGGATTACGCGGAGTTTACCAATCTTTTGTTTGATTAGTTATATTTTAAATTGTTTTTTGTATTGCAAATACATTTTTTAGATCAAGGGAAGAGAATCGGAGAAGAGGTTCTGTTAGATGTTATCGGATGTGTATATTGTCCCATGTGGTTTTCAAAGCCTGTTTTTCACGTTATGATTTCATACAGTGACAGTTCCAACAGAAGCTCGTATAATGTACCATTAGCTAAGTATGAAATAAAAACTGAAGACAAAGTAGACTATATTTATTACAGTAATTTATATGTTATATAGGTGTTAAAGTGTATTTTAACAAAATGTTAATAAAAATTATAATATAAATATTAAATTGGAATTTACGTTGGTAGTGACATATTTTAACTTTTCACGTCATATTAAGTCTTTGACAAGTGAGTGACGTATTCTTTTTCCCTTCTCCAGAGTTTTTTTTAAATTTAGTCCTATTGATATTATTATATGCATTGTTCGTTAGAAACAAATTAAAATAGATATAAAGTTAGAGTCGATATACTCGACATTTACGGCGCGAAAAGAACTAATATATGAAATTGTGCATCTTAGTTTGTTTGATTGTTAGCATCTTTTAGGTTAAATATATAAATAAATATTACATATTTTAACTGTAATTAAATATAAATGCCAAATTAAAAAAAAAACAATCTTTCAATTAGAAATCATCAATAATTATTGAGTTAAACTAGCGACTGTTGTCAAATAACATAACAACAGCAACACGATTACTGTTCCATATTATTATCATAGGAATACAAAAATAAACCAGAAGTGTCCACTTTTCCCATTTCCGCTACAAAATATTCGTTAGAAGCGTGCGACGTATGTAACGTCGAAAACCTTTCAATCATCTGTCGCATGTCATATATTATTCCCGGAACACGGCGGCCTCGGGACGTTATTATTCCTCTATAGAAAGAAAGATTTGTCGATATAGTGAATATCACATGAATAAAACGTACGTGTCGCCGTCGTTACTAAATAGATTTGCGGGAATTAGACACCCGGTATTGCTCTTTCATGGATTTAGAATCTGTAATTGGTGTAGTAACGCTTTCTTTTTTCTATGTTGTTTTTTTATTGATTGATTGTTTTTTGATTGATTTGAAGCCAAGCTAAAAACTTTTGAAAGCGCTAAGCTGCATTTATAGTTCTAAGTTTAAATTGAATTTATAGATAAGCCTAAGCAGAGGGCATCTAATGTTAAGACCACCAGTTTCCCACACATCGCCCGATTTTTGTGACAATGAGTGGCGGAAATCAACGCCGCATTTTCTCGTCCTACCAGAGTGAGTAAATGAAAATAGTTTATTACCCCAAATGAAAAAAGAACCCACAACCGGTGCATTTACAGTCACACAGTGCCGCTGCGTGACGTCTCGTTGGCCTAATTTTTTAGTGCTCGTATTTCCTGTAAAATAATTTAAACACTCTTTGATGTTAACTTATCAGATTTGCTTATGAATACGATGGTCGTCTATTAGCTAACTAATGGAACTTTTTTATTCGCGGAATATTTAATGTGTAGGATTTTTGAAAGTGAGCGTAGGTCAAATATTGAAATCCAACGCTACACAGTCAGTCTCTCGGGCGAGTCATACGCTTTTACACACCGAGCTTATCTTTCAATATTTTTAATGGACAGTGCTTTTAAAAATAATTAATCATAAGGATTATATTGTACACGGTATGGTTTTTTATATTATTTGTTTATCTGTTGCCAGTGTGCGAAATAACGCATAACTATATTTGAATATACGCTTTTCTTTAGTTTTATTTATAACAAAATAATTTAAAGAACTAGAAATTGTTGTAATTTTTATTTATTATGAAATTGCACAAATTGATAATTTCAATATTGATTTGATGAATGTTATTTGACGTGGGAAACTCACATTTTAAATGTATATGACTATATTCTCCAACTTCTTGCTAAAAAGAGACGCCGTGTGTTAAGTATCGAAACTATAAGCCATTGATTAACCAAATCAAGTTAACATCAGATTTTAAAGGTATAAACTCACAACAATCTGCTGCTGTGGCACAGCCATTGTCTCTAAGCGTGTCGATTGTGGGTTTGATACAAACTCGTAGAATTCATTATTTTCAATATTTCACGACTTTTGTTGTTTATTAGAGAAATATTTTCAATAATTCTTCTCTCAACACGTAATGTCTCGAAAATTGGGCAGAATGTGTGGAATGAAGCGTCTTACTACTAGATAAGTAGTCATGAACATTTAAACACATCTTAATTAAACTACAGCAATTAGTTATCAACTATACAAAATATTAAATACATAAGTCATCTTCACGCTGTATCCCGCATAAGCAGATGGAAACTAATGTTAGGACACTCAGTTTTCCACTTTCCGCTGAACTTTTCGTGAGATTTCATGTTGAATGGCGGAAACTAACCTCGTGCTTCTGCTTCGGTGCCAGACCGAAGAAATAAAAATATTGATAAATCATAATTCGTGTTCTCGAGTTGGGATCGAACTCAGAACCGTCGGGTTACAGTGACACCCTTGTGTCCCTGCGCCATGGCGGCCTTCATGTTATATACATAACTTTAAATAATAAGTCAGTAACAAGCTGAGTAATTGTTTAATCAGCGTACATTGTTAATTAAAAATTTATTTCGCCAACTAAAACGTAGAGTTCCGCGGAACTGAGTAAGCCAGATAATCCTGTTAGTGGCAATGCGGTCGTTTTACAGCGGCACTGGGAGGCTTACCTTCGTTAAGTCTAATTAGCTCTGTTTCAGCTTGTGTATATTTTGAGTCGCCTTAATCTTACTCAAAATGCAAGTCACAGGGGACATGTGTACTCTGCTTGTTTATGAGTAAATAATCATTTTATGTTAACTTATGCACCTATTTACTTGTTTACATTTATTGTTACATGTTGAGGTCAACATAGGACTGGAGCACAGGTGTGCTACTAACTGTAGGCGCCACGGTTGTGGATTCGGTTCCCACTTGGGTGAATGTGATTTGTGTGCGTCGTGATTGGTTGCTCGTTTGTAACGTCGTTATGTTAAACTAACTGTACGTTATGTTAAAATATATGCTACAATATGTAAACTTACATATTGTAGCGTATATTTCAGCTTTCTGTAAGGCATATGTTGTGGCTTAATTTTGTATTTGTTTTATTTAAAAGTCCTTAAGGCAACTTACTACATTTGGGCTAACGCCGTTGTCGTTGTCCGCGTGTATATGACATTACAAAACGGTTGGCAATTCAATTCACTCTATGGGTAAATATTTACAAAACATTTGAATTTTAGGGGTCTGCTGAGTCATTAAAAATGAGAGGGAAGTAATGACTTCACTTTTTCAGTGCACTGTCTGTTAATAAATTAACTTTATTTAAGTATACTTAAACGTAAAAATTTCTCATAAGACAGTACGACAACACCACCAAACAAATGTATTTATGTATATACCTACACACCTATACATATAATAAATAGATATACATTTTCCACCAATCGTACAGGCGACAGGTGTGCTAGCTGTGAGAGTGCAATCCTAGCTTTGTGCATCGTAAGCTTGTTAAGCTATCGATAAACCAAACTGTTGCCAATAATCCCATGTCGTAAGGAAATGGGAGTCAGATGTTGGCGATATACTAGTATGAAAGAGCATATTACGTCAAGGAAAGTATATTATAGTACATACTTATTTATTTGTGCTTTGGGATATCTAATAAAATGATAGCTTTTACCTTCAGGTAAAAGCGTGAATATAACGTTGAAGTCCATCTGCAGGACTACGAATAAATAAATTACAAGATTTACAAGATTACACGATATTAAACTTCAGTCATTTGGCTAGATATCATTATTACATAAAATATGCTTAACTAGTCTTCTAGCAATAAAAGTGAACTTCTTGTTGCCGGCGCCTATGTGCTATGTGCCCTAATTAAAGCATATGTCCTGGCCATACCTATTACATCCCGTAGTGCCAAGTAAAACTTTTGGAAATTGTTAAAATAAAATTTATGTGTTCCCTTAATATCTGTGGTAAAATGTAACACTTTGCTCATTCGAAATAGGGACAATAAGTTACGATGCTAACATCTAAGTATCTAATAATAAAAGTGTAAAATTTAAAAGATCGAAGTTCACGATGCTCGTATCTCCACGGCGAGGCGTCGCGACGGCGCGGCGTCCTGTGATGTCACACCCGATACAGCCTTTATATAGCAGATATATCAATATGGTTTATATTTAAAGGGATGATATAAATTATGTTTTTTTATCTTCACGCTTTCGCTTCACACTTTTGTATTCTACACATTACAAGGAAAACAGGCAGTGGAACTAAGTCTTAGGACACTGTTTCTAATTTTTCGTAGAGACGTCTTCTTGCTGTGCGTTTTCTACCGAATTTATGATGGGGAGTTCTTTAACCGCTCAGCATGTCACAACATTAAATACCATCCACGCCATCTGAACACGTGATTATACGTACGAACGGACTTCCTTCCACGCGCCATGCAACTGTGGAATGGCCTACCTACGACAGTGTTTCCAGGTCGATACGAATTTGGTACTTTCAAAAACTGCGTCCATCTCTATCTCAAAGGCCGGCATCGCAACTGTAGCTCCTCTGGTGTTACACGCGGTCGTGGGCGGCGGTGCTCACTTAACATCACCCTTGACCCGTACGCTCGTTTGTCTTGTCTCTTTGCATAAAAAAGATTTCCATTTTCTTTGCTTTGGGGAAAGTGCGGCTTTAGGGTCCGCCACTCAAACTCATTGCCTTCAGAAGTTGGTGGAAAATGGAGAACGGAGGTCATCACTAGGTTCCCTTGGCCTACACTGCTGCGTGCGGAATATAGCGTGATGTTAAAAATGTTAATTATTGTTACTATGATGGATTCGAGGTATAAAAGTACGAATTTGGCGTTAAGAAATAAACATTTAATAATTAATTTAATAATTAATTAAATTTTAATAATTAATTAAATTTTATAAATAAATTTAATGTTATACACAGCGGTGAATTTGTAAAATTATGAATTTAAAGTGTAAAATACGATAAAGAAGAATTTGAACTCTTTCTTATTATTGTGTTATGTTTATATATTTAAGTATATTATATATATTATATTTTTATTATTTAGGTATTTAAAATTTAAAATATATAATATTATATTTTAAATTTTAAATACCAATCTAATAAACATATATAGATTCTTATATATATATATACCTATACATTATCCAGAAATAATAGTCAATTAAGCTTTAAAATATACAATTTCAACAATAGAGGGACAAGAACCAGTTATTTAATCTGGAACAATTTTATTATACTGTAAGAGTGTGACTAGACTGTTTAGTTTACAATTATAATTTATAAGTACTATTAGAAGTTCTAGAGCCGCCTTCCGCCACCTGCTACATTATATACGGGACTTAGCACTTGTACAGCTTTAGTAATTTTGAAGCTCATTTCGAGGTAGTTTATGTTACTTTGAATTGTTACTTAAATTAATTATGATAATAGTTTGAAATATAACATATTTATATTTTTAATTGAGATGTTTCAGCACTTAGCAGCACTTAGAGTATAGCTACTAACATAATGTTATTATTACTTGAGCACAATGCACACTTGCACACTTGTGCACAATGAGACAGCTTTCCTCTTTTTTTTCGTAGATAACAGAGTAATTAGGGGGAACACATACTAAAACACTCTGTTACCCATTTTTCCCCAAATTTTTTGACACATTGCATGTCCTGCCCCGGAATTGCCCCGGCCTACCAGTGCGGGTAAATAGAAATAATTTAAATATAATCATTCCTCGGAGTGGGTAACAAACCCACAACTAACGCGTTCAACTGTCATTCGCCGTCCTAAAGCGCCACAACGCTTTTGGGCGTTATGCGAAGCGAAGGGGGCGAAGGCGAACCCGTAACACATTCTGAAAACAGATTATAGTTAAAAGTCTACAAGGTCGCTAGGATTGTTTTACATTGTGTAGTTTTGGATAATAATTATAATAACACTCTATAATTTAAATAACATTCTTACTACAGATTTTTTTTTTAATTTATTAATCGGGGACAAAGCTATTAAGAACTTCTAGTCTGGTTACAGATTACACAGACTTAATTTTTTTTTATTTTTTTATTTCCTCAGGTCCGTAAAACCTGAGGAGAAAACTTTTAATATCCATATTAAAATTCATACATCAATAAAAATTGTTGCGTCATTTTCTTACCAAAACATTTAAATTACTTAGGAGTTGACCGACTCATTACCACTTCTCCGGTGTTGTACGAAAATCTTGCAATTTTTTAAACTTCTCATTTATCTATACATGTATATCTTCTGGTTTCTGCCATACTTCACAATTTTAATCAATACAAAAATTGAAATAGAAAAATAATAATTTGCTCGAGTGGGAATCGAACCCACAATCTATCGTGTTTACAATTTACACGCTTGTGGGGCACAAACCCACGACTGACCTTCATCTTAATTTGATAATAATTAAAATATGATTTTACAGTGTGATACATGAACGTCAACATCTGTAAATCATTTATTGTCGTCGTTAATAGATCAATCTGCTTAGCCGATGATAGTGGGTTCGAACTTTCGAGACAAATATTGTTAAAATTAATATTTTCTTATGGTTGCTAAATTTATAATCTTTACCATATGTGTTAATAATTATATGTATTCATATTTTATCACTTCTGTTATCAATTTAAAAAATGCAACTTAAGTTATGGCTTTGATAATCCAGTCTAAAGAAATTTACAATAAGATTTAGTAATGCAAGACCAAGGGATGAGAGCTTTCCACGCACCGGTATTGCGGTAAGAAGCCAAATTAAATTAACATAATGGGGTGCCACTACCAATGCTTGCACCCCTTGCTGTCATCACTGTTACTTAAATAAAATAGAAACTTTTGATAGAAGTTTAAGCCAACAATTTTTAATAATAATTATTAATTATGATAAAAGATTCTTTTCTAGTTATGAATGCCATTTTTGATTTATTTAGCAAAATTTTATTAAAATCAAAGTGTGTCCACAGATTTTCTGAACTGGGCGACCTAACGCCCAACTATTTTGTAAATTCTTGATATATTTCCCACATAGTAGGGTAGGCAAATGGAACCTGGGAATTTATTGTTAAGACACTCAATTCCCATTAAGACACTTGGAACCTGGGAATTTATTGTTAAGACACTCAGTTCCCATTAAGACACTTCAGTTCCCCACTTTCTGGAGTTATTACGTGTCGAGGGGTGGAACTCAACGCTGTTCTTTGCTGTTACCATAGCGAGGAAATGGAAATATACTTTATTTCCTGAGTGGGAATCGAACCCACAACCTATCGCATTTACAGTCGCACGCTTGTGCCCGCTGCGCCATGACTGGCCTCAAGATATAATGTAATATGCAATTAAACTTAAATATATTGTAATAGAATTGTAGATAAGATTATTTATATTATTTATTTAATCTTTTAATTGCAGTTGCAATGTAATAAAAATGTATCACCGAGTCTTTATCAAGTTAGAGTGGCATCGCTGCGGCAACCTGCCAAGTAATAACGGTAATCCAGATCGAAACGATTTATACACTGGAAACTTTCCAAATACTACATTTTAGTAAAACTTTTGTGTTTTTTTTTTAAAATCATTAATTCGCCATTGCACGAAAAAAATATCATAGCAATCTTAATATACATTAAGGGTAATTGGGATTTGCACTATACGAGTAATGTTCATAACTGGCTGACTGACTGAATATGTTACGCTTACAAGACAATGTTAAATATTTTAAATTTGTTATATAAAAACAACTTATACTTTTATAGAGTTAGCTATAATATTTTAAAATATTACAATAATTAATTATTCCCATTGTCTCGCTCTGGTACAATACAAAGCAAGATGCGCTCAATACATACTGTCTCGAAAATTGGGCCGACATTGGTAAACGGAACGTCTTAACACCAAGTTCTCTCAGCCTACTCTGCTGTATACGGAATAGCTACACGCTGGATGAAAAGAACAACTTGCTCTGCAACCCCAACCTATCTAATACTTTTTAAGATTTCATTTTATATTTTGAGGTAAATACAAACAGTAGAAGTCAACGCTTTAGAACAAACAAGTTAATATTTTGTTCCAGTAAATAGAAATGCTGTTGGAAAATTGTCTTTCATTTCGAACTGCTCGGGGCAAATATAAAGGAAACCGATGCAATTTTCTCGTATTCGATTGCGGCTCGTCTAATATTCGCGTGTTTATGACGCCGGAATCGCCCGCAGATGGTGCATCGAGGAAATACTTCCCATTTCTAGGAAAGAGCAAAAGTTTCGAATTTTTCGTTTATTTATATGTAGTTATAATACTTTGTAGTTTATATTTAACGTAATATGGGATGTGAGATGTTTTGTAAAGTATATTTTAAGCCGCTCTACCTTTATCGTTATTCGTTTTGTATCTTTCGAGGGGAAAAAATTAAAAGTTGTAACCCTAATTATTAGCCAAATACAATAGGTGTTCTTAGGCACAATATTTCTTACATTCACGATGGCACTTATTTTTGTAATCAGAGTATTTTCTATGTCATAAACATTCATAATAACCATGAAAAGTACAATTTTCTCTATAATTAATTATTGTTATTCATTATTATCTAACAAATACTTGAACTTTAGCCTAATATTCAAATTAATAGCTTCCTAGCTATCCATTCCTACCGACGACGGTATGTGGCCGGGACTTCCAATATTCCACTAGTCAATTCCATTCACAGACCACACCTTTAGCATGCTTTGCTTCATTGTATAAATTTTTATCATATGTTATAGGTTTTTATGCTAGATGGAATATAGTTCAGTAAGTGCTCATGTCAACTTCTTCTTGAAAATTACTGTAATTTTTGCTTATGATATATTATATAATGTGCAATTTATTTTTTGATATTGTATATTATTCTCGTAATCCTAACAAAACATTAATGTGACTTAATTTTGTATTGTTCAATGCTCCTTTCTAGTCTATTTATATATAGATTTTTAGATTTTTCGTGATATAAACAGATTAGTTGACATAGAATAATTTTGTCAATAATATTAATAATGTTAAAATATTTTATTCGCGTCGAGACTGTCCGTCGTGGCACAGTGGGATAACGGCGATCATTGTGCTTAATATCCCCACACGGTGCTTTAAATTATTATTTTTAGTTCGAATACTGGTTGTGATTGTAATAAATTCAAAACAAACAATTTTCTTAATAGCTTAACATCATCAAAAGTATTTTACTGAAAAAAATAGTAAATAATACACTTAGGTTGTTAGTACAAGTTTCGAGTTATATTCTGTTATACTATTGAGTTGTTGACAGCCTTTCTCAGTGAAACTAGTTTCTGGGCTCGTGCTAACTTTTCTGTTGACTGATAATACTAACTTTTTAATACTAATTGATTATTGTTGATATAAACGAATAATATAATTCTAAATTGCTACTGCAGAATTTTAAAATAAATGAAAAGAAAATTTTTCGGTAAAAACATTTATAAAATAAAACGATGTAGAATTAAGATCATTTGAACTGCATACAGGATGGCTAATATTACATTTTTGTATTGAAGAATAAAATTGTAAACCTTAATATAAAAAAACAGTTGAGTTTCTTTCTGGTTCTTCTTAGCAGAAATTTCTTTCGAACCGGTGGCAGCTTGTTCATACGAGCGATTCAAAAGTAAACACTATAGTATTTAAAAAATAAATACTATAGTATTTACTTTACTTTTAATTTACTCTCATTGAATCAAAAATATTTTGAATCAGAACAAGGTACACACATATCTGTCCTGAGGCTGTCGTACAAACAGCCAAACAGTTGTGGGTTTGATCGTACCACCGTAAAAACCCGGCATTGAGTTCCGCCACTCAACACTCAATGCCATGTTGTTGCTAAATAAATGTTATTTTTGTTTGATAAAATTGACTAAAGGCAATCAGTAAGTGGAAAAAAGCTATATCGACTTTATACGGTAAAGTAACAACGTAACGTCACGTTCAGTAATGGATTTTCTGAGGTGCAAAACCTTGGCCTTCTTAGTATGGGTAGCAGTTGCTTACCAGCTTTTTAGTGAACCTGATCAGTTAATAGATTGTTAAAATTTTATACAGTACAAATGAAGATGTTTAATTACATTTTGATGGCAAAATTTTGTGTAATGTATTTATATCTGCAATATTATTATTAATGTATAGTATGGAAATATATTGTATTTCAAAACATTATGTTTATAAATATAACTATATCTATGTATATATATAAATATGCAAATGTGCGACAGTAAATACGATTATTGTTTCGATTCCCACTCAGGGGACACTAGCACTAGCTGCTGTATGCGGAAAACAGTGTGAAACTAAAAAAATAATGCTTCAATAGATATTTACTTTAAAATATTAATAGCGTACCAATAATATAAACAAAATATACTTGTATATAAACATAATCTTGATCTATTCTTGGCAGAGATCGAAACTACGACCTTCCGGCTTGATTAGCAGGATCATTAACTAGTACAACATACAGCTATTACAATGAGAAGCCTTAATGCACAATAGTCTATTCACTTTGTCCTAACAATACATACACGTAAATGCATTTACATATTATGCTGTATTCGTATAGATAGATTTATATATATATAAGACTAGCTCTAACATGGCGTTGTTAAATGGAAATATCTAAAAGTTATATATGCCGGAGGTAACTCTAACCGCAGATAGTGAATTATACTGAAACGGTTAACGTGATGTAAAAAACCCTATTATAACCTTCCTTGATAAATAAAGAAATATATTTTTTAAAATCCGAACTATTACTTCCTGAGATCAGCGCTTTTATCGAAACAGATTATTCAACTTTATAATATTAGTATTTACTCGTATATGTAGATATATAAGATGCATCCAACACACTTGTTTAGAACTACAATTACCAAAGTATCAAGCTATGTCACTTGGAAGTTGTTCTGAGTCAGTCCTACATGAGACTGGAAAACGGCCAATCTCTACTAAGTCGTCTGTTGTAGTTTCCTTGCGATGTACGTATGTCACTGTCAAAGGCGGCTGCCGAATGCCGCTCTGGTTGAATATTAGTTGATTGTTTGTACCTAGCTCTTGTAAGTTGAGATGTTAGAAATTATTTTATTGGTTCATTAAATAATTAGGTTTACTAATATAGGCATGTTCTATAACGTAATATGGTAAACAGTCATTGGTTTGTATGATTAAGTTCATAAGTATTGTTTTCAATCATCTTATTGCCTACTAAGAAGATAAATTCTGCATAAAAACAAAATATAATTATCTAACCTAAATTTATTAACTCGTATATACATCAATTGTAACAAAGTTGCTCTACTTTCTTTTTATCCAACATAGGCTTTACCCCACACTATACAGTGTACCAAATCCTAAATTCAATTTACTAGCTTTTGTAGTTCAACGTGGCTTACAACGGGGTGGCTAAGCAACATCAATCTCCACCCGGATTGAAAAACATCCGCGCTCGCCTTTTAAATCGACACAATACCCCTTAAATACACGAGTAGGTACTATATCTGATCCGAAAAGTATTTTTATAGAAGCATTCTCACATTGTTTGTTTTTCAAGTGTTAATCAATTTTCAGTATGTGATAAGGAGGGAAGTGGTAAAAAGATATTGGTTTCAACGTTTTCATTGTTTGGCTCCTTATTTGAAATATTCTATCTTTAATTGAAGACGTGAGTGGATGAAGGTGAATATGTCGCATTTTTGGATTTTCGTTGCTCTATACATGAATTATGGTTTGATGATAGATATATTAGAACATAAAATAACCATGTTTGTGGCTATTTCAATACTTCAATACTTGATGAAGGTGTCATGTACACCATTTTTTATATCAGTTTTCGAACTTTCAAAACTCTGAACTCCTGTCTGCCTGATGTGCCTCTGTTATTTATATCTTTGTTTATTTAAATTATAATTCTATTTTATTTGTGATTGACTTACGTGTCAAGTAATTTTAATCGTGTGATATAAAGACAATGCTTCCTGTCTCAAAGGAGGAGACAGACTGTAATAAAATAGCGAATCGAAATTATTTCCTTTTTAAAAAAAATTGTGTTCAAAAACTCGACGGATCGAACGCACTGCCTGCAGAATACGAGTGAATGAACGATTGTGGTAGAACCAATTCTACGTTTTGTTATAGGAATGTTCGCGCTTGCATGTTTTGATTCCAGCCTTTTTTTACAAATGGACAAATATTTCAAATATTTTGGACGCTCGGTTTTTTGTAACAAATATTTTGCGTATGTGGCTGAAATAATACTGGAAAGAGACAGTAAGCTGGACTTGTAACAAATGATTTTTATTATGATTGTATTATTTTTTAATTAAATTAGAGACACACCAATTTTTTGTGTCTCTAATCAAAATAGTCGATCATGTGGTGGAATATACGTAAAAAAACACCATCATGCAAGCATATACATAACAAACTTGTAAAGAGAGAGACCTATCATAATATATATTACCTGTAGAGTATACAGCAAAGCAGAGTAAAGACGGCTAACACTGTTTTTAAGAAAAATGTATCTTTATAAGTTAGGTATTATAGTCAAACACTGTCCCGCTGCAGCACCATGTATTCATTCGATCTATAAATACTATAACACGAATGAGATAAATAACAGTTAACAACAAGAGAGCACCGCTCATTATTCAAAATCTACTTAATATCCTTCGACATCCATCAAGCAGTAATTGAAGGATCTGTACAGGGTCCAAGAATACCCACAACGAGGACTAGACAGCCCTTTGTTTTGTTACGATTTCCAAGTTTAATGTGTGGCTGTAACGAGTTCAGCTTTACGACGGAAGGGTGTGCGTAATTGAGAAACGTAAAAATTGCTCCGAGTGAAAGCTAAAAGCGTTTTGGTGTTAGCTTTCAAAATATTTGTATATAAGTGAACAAATGTTGTAAACTTGAATTACGGTAGCAAAATGTTTGCGTGTAATTGTTTATGTTATTACGAGGGGAGGATAGTGGTCACGTTCTTAGGTCTAAGATGAAGATATTTAACTTTATATGAACAAATCCCCTTATGTGGTACAAAAGTAAGGAAAAGTTTCCAAATTAAAATTATAATGTATGAGGTGTATTTATGCTCTGTAAGGGAATGCTTATGTTTTAACGTGTATGAGCATTTCTTTATTACTTAAAAAATGTGAGACGTAAGTGGGTGAGTAAAGAATGTTACAGTTTACGAAATCTCAAGTAGATAGGCCAGAAAATTAAGAACTGATAATATTGTTATACTACTCTTCTCCCGCTATTTAAAAAGATAACCTGTAAATATGCACTATAAAAATGCAATAATTCGTTTTAATATTTTGATAAAATGCGATAGTGTAAGATTTTCCTTTACATTATTTTTTATATTTCCGTTTATAAAAATGATTCATTTCCTCAAAAGCACACATTAGCACTAACACAAAATCAAAACGTTATAACTATAAGGAAGGAAGTAAGTATAAGCGGATATCTCAGTACTGTGTATTATTCTGTTGTGGTTTGCCGAATTGCCACCGGAGCTCTCGCTTCATTGAAGCGCTTCAGATTATGCCAGTTATGCTGACGCTATATAATTCCTGATTAGTTTAATAGATTATTTTTATATTGACAGTCCTTAGTAAATTCCTGTTTAAAATCTGGTGTGTATTAAGATTGGAAATGGAAATAACTAAGAGTTATATATATTTTCTGAAGAAAACCTGACCGTATCAAGTACAGAGGGTTAAATCAAAACGATTAATGGAATTCATTATAGCTTACACCAATCCTCGATGAAAGGACAACATTAAAAGAATTTATCAATTCGAACCAGTAGGTACTTCCTGAGATTATCGCGTTCAACTAAAAATAAATTTGTATTATAATATTAATATAGATAAATAATAAATAGCATTTTTGCATTTTACAAGTTCTACGGTGGATAGAGAGAAAATTGAGTTTTTTTACTCTATATAATGACATTGAGTTAGTTTTATAGTAATTATGTACATATATATTGTTATTGTTAGAAAATATTGACAAAGGCAAGCATTTCATTAGCTGGGAGGCGACATCGTAATACCGAATAATGGTGACCCTTATCAACGCTGAGTGACCTGAATGGCCCTAGGTCACACTGAGTGTCTGATAATATTCAAAGCTCTACCCGAAAATTAGGATAACATTTTACGGTATTACTCGTAGATATGTTGATTAATGCTTTATATGAAACTCTTTAACCGGTTTTATCGCGTATATTTAGTGTTGAATATTTTTGCTCGACGTTTCGAAAACTTCACACTCAAATGTAGGAAAATAACGTGCCTTTACATAAATGTACTAAATATACGCGATTAATCCGGTTAAAGAGTTTCATTTATAAAGAAATGAAATCAATCGTGAAAGACTTTTACTTGTTTTGTTTTGCAAGTTTTTCTAAACGAAATTATAAAACAATTTTATCAATTTTGAACACAAGTAATTAGGTTGAATTAAAAGTAATTATCTGATCATATACTCGGTGGATGTGAATTCAACTCCAACTCGGGGGAATGAATTGTTTTCATTTATTCGCTCTGAGACAAAGCGTGGCGTTCCACAACATTTATAATAGGTAATAGGTATATCATATATTTATTATTATATTGTTTCTATAATAATATATTTTATTTGTAGAATATTAATCGATTAATTCGTCTATTTTTGAACAGTTAACAATGTCTCTCTTATAAAAACTTCATAATCATGATGACTTACGCGAACTTTGAACGTCTCGAAAAGATTGGTACGAAGATTTATTATACCTGCGAAATAGTATAATAAGAAATACTACCACTCCACCGGATGTGGTGTCATCTCCACTGCTTACCTGTTTATTTGACGTCTGAAATTGTGCCTTATAATTTCTATAATAATTGTTATGTTCATAAAATTTATATTAATTGGTTACAATTGTATATTTCTCGTTTCGTTTGTATTTTTTTTTCTTTAGCTCTTTCTCCATTAGGTAGGTAGAGAAAACTAGTCATCTATGAACCCAATTTCTGTATTGCAAACTTGAAACTAAAATATTAAAATATAATATCTCCATTCAAATAGTCCCATACATCTTGTATTTTAAATATTTAAAATATGTTAGTATTTAGATATTACTCTTTTACTAGAAAAATGGAATGAATCCTCATCTCCATTGAAATTGCGATGCAAATTGATTAGAATATGGAAAAGACTAAACAAAGGATGCTATACAGATATGCACTTGAAAGTGCATTCCATTATTCCCGGATAAAATATTTGCTATTGTGAACAGACGCCATCGGCTCATAAGTCACAATGCTCTTTGTCTGCTTATTTCGTTCGACTATTGAAGGCGTCTCCCGGGTGCATTATTGAGTGTCTCAAAGATTTTAGAAACCCATTGCTTGAAGACCTTTCGTTATTTCCTAGTCGTATAATACGACAACGTTATTTTATAGTTCTAAGGGCCAAATTTGTGTTGTACTAAAACAAAAGTTTATTTCAAATATTTCTATAATATCTGTATATATAAATATAGTTATTGGCTGACTATTTAACCTATTCTATTTTAAGGGAACCGAAATAATTGATAACACTGAAATGATTATAAATTATATATATATATATATATATATATA
>DWAO01001688.1:0-18062 GCA_018230605.1 Heliconius congener
GTTCCCTCCGCCTACCCTGCTGTGTGCGGGATACAGCGTGAAGCTAATTTAATTTTTTTTAATAAAAAAAATAATAAAATCTATAGTGTTCGCACTTCGCCTTTAAACTTAAACGATTAATACTAAAAAGTAGGACCATATTGCGGGCAACTTTTTAATTACGTTTAAGCTTGCACATTGTAGTATTATGACACTTAGAAAACTTTTATTTTATGACATGCTTTAAACTTATTTTCAAATTAAACTACATCATTGGAGTTTTTTTAGATTGGAGTTATTTTTCGATAGGGCTATCTATTGTAGTCTTAATTTTTTACTACTAAATAATAAAACACATTAGTAAATATTAGGGAAAGTAATATGGTATATCTTGGCTTTGTTCTGGAAAGAGGAATCATTAACTCCAGATAATCTCTTTATAGTTAACATATTATCTTTAATATTATAGGAAATATAGAATGAATGGAGAAAATCTATTCATACGGAAACAAGGCAATTTTCTTATATAGGTTTAATTTTCATATTAAACCAAAAATGGCATGATCATTGCATATATTTATTTAGACTTATAATAAAATGGTAACTGATGGGTGCCAACATGGAAGATAAATTAGAAAAATTGTTATTGGAACCATTTAACATAGTAATATAACCCAAAACAACGATTTTTATATTTTTTTTTCTCCCTTTGTGTGTGCGATTGTTTTCGCTAATCTCAGAAACGGCCGATTTAAATGCAATTTGCACTACTGTTTTTTGGCAAGCTTCCATTATTAATATTTAGTGTTAGTTATATTTCAATGGGCTCATAAATAAAAAAAATATCAATATAAAGTATTTTATTGAATTGTCTCAAGCTTTGATTTTAAATGTATAGCTATTGTCATCAAAATGATAATGTTATTAGAATACGTAAGTAATCCAGTTTAGTAAATAAATTATTGTGTAGTTCAAACGGGCGAAGCCGCGAGCAAGTTGCTATTTATTAATGTAGTTTTTATCTGTTAAAGAACTCTTAAAAGAATTTATGACAAAATAATATTTTATGACATTTATATTAATATATTCACTAACACGCAACTGCACAAAAAACATAGAATTGATTATTATGTTAAGCCATCATTCTGAAAAAATCAACTGAGAAACAAAGAACTTGATAAATATTGTTTGTTTCATTCATATATAATTATTAAAACATACATTTTATTTTATCGTTTCTTTAGTACATACTGATCATTTATTCAGTTATTCGTTGCCTTCTTTCAATGCCGTACCATATAATTTTAAGGCATGTTTTGGTAACTCCACCTGTCATTGTAACAAGCTGCTTCTCTAAAACAATTCAATTATAAAAATGCGAATTTGAAAGCTGTATTATTTTATTATGCAATTTAATTTAAAATAACATTATTTTAACGACATTTTTTGCCTTACCCTGGTGGAGGTTGTGTTCGATTCTGTTCGACATTTTGTATTAAACACCTTTAAAAGATGGCTTAGATATTAAATTGAAGTAAAAAATAAAGTGTTCTTTTTGTCAGTTTGTTCTTCATGACACTGCTAATTGCTAATTATCATACAATACAATATATGTAATTTGTAAAATAAAACAAAAAAATTGATATTGAATAGGTCTATAGTTAACAAGCTGCCCTCCACACATTATACTTGACACAATTTCTTCATTAATGCTCTAGTGGCAACCTTTTATCTTCTATTAGTCATGAGGAAGTACTGTCATTGATCGATATGATAAGGTGGCATATTCATTAAGCTTCGTTTTATCCCTTATATTATGTATGTATTTATTTTTTTATACATTGTATTTTGTAGTTGATGAAGAAAATGTGCTAGAAATATTGTCTTTTTTTAGAAAATTATTGTTTACACAGTCTAAAGAAATTTTTGATTGAATTTTATTATAACAATCATATTAATTTCGGCAGAAAGTGGGGAACGGAAAGTCTTAACACTAGGTTCCCTCTACCTACCCTGCAGTGTGCGGGATACAGCGCGAAGCTGATTATTATTATTATATTAATTACAAAAATATTCAGCTGTTCCCATACATAAATTTAATTGTGTAAGTATAATCAAAGAATTTTGTTTATTATTACTAACATAAATAATATTCAATAATATCTAGTTATATGTCCATTTATTAGTTTCATTGCGTAGTGACATATTATATTTAATTTATTTAAGTATTTGAAATAAAAACCAATGTTTGCTCTTTTGTATCGGTGCTTCTTCACCTAGGAAACCATTTGCTATGCCTTATAATTTAAAAATCCTTTTAGCTATGTTACGGCCAATACTTGTCCACATATTAACCTACATACTAGCCTACATTTTTGAAACTGTCCGTAAAGTATTTTATTTCTTCTTTAATTTTACAATAAAATTTTAAAAGTTTTTTACGTGATAATAAACTGAGCATACTCTGGGTATCATCTGTAAAGTAATAAAATTTCGCCATTAAATTAATATTACGTGATTATGATACAACGAATAACTGTTACAATTGTAATTGAAAAGTTGAAGATCTGGGTATTTTAAAGATCGTCGTGGCTCATTGAAATAGGATCTTACCGTAAACTTGATGATTGTTGGGTGGGTTCAAACTCTACTCGAGGGTATGATTAAATTTAAATTATTTTCATTCATCTGCCTTGGAAGACAGCGCAGTGTTAGGTTCCGCCCGAAATTTAGGAAGAACTTGTCCGTACACTAGGTCCCTTCTGCCATTATTGCATTATTGTGTAGGTATATACATATAAGCGATATTCTTATATGCTTTTCCAAAATAAAAGCCATAGTCGTGGCGCAAGGACAAAAGCGTGTGACTGTAATCGCGGGATACACCGTGAAGAAAAAAAAATATAAGACTTGGTCCTTCTTCTATGAGCCCTCCATGAATTTACGGCTTATTTTTAAAAATCCCAATTTCTTTAACTTTTTTTAATAACGATCTTCTTATAATACTAGCATATTTGGTTTTTCAACATATGAAAACTTAATTAATTATTAACAATACTACCAGTTTATTTTAGTAGGCCACAGTAAAATATTTTTTCGTTAGCCGCCAGTAAAACATATTGCACTCGGTCTCTCGGTCTACAATTCGAAGGTCTTCAACTATGGATAGTTAACTCGTTTTCATTTTAAATAATAGCATGTTGTTAAACTTGACTCCCCGTTAGTTATTACTTCTTGCCAAATAAGGTGTTCATTCATACAACCTTCACCTCTACGTGGCTGGCGAGATAATCCACTATAATTCGTTTTGGTCGTTATGGGAAAACTTCTATTCTATTACCTATTATGTATACTCGTATTTTATTCTAGGCTTTTTGAATTATATTTCGAATGTATAATTGTATTGGTCAGTCTAAGGTTCAAATTCATAATAAGTACCTGTATATTATATAGTTTTTTTTATTGTTGCAAATTTTTTATCTAGTTTCTTAATGATGATTTTTTTGACGTATAGCTTACGTGCTGTCCTGAATGTGTGTATTATCTTACTCTTACTATATTCTCCTTGATGATATGGCGGTACATTGAACAAATTAAAAACACCTTGGCCTATAGTTATTTTAATGACATTCCTTGTAAAAAAATTCAATGAATTGTTGTTATCTAAAAAAAACCGTCGAACAATTTAACGAAACTTTAATGAATTTGTCGCATATTGTCAATGACATGTGGGTATTAACATATCAATACAACCTCATTGTTTCATTCATAAATTTTGTATCTACTACATAAAAAATTGGTACATGTATAGTAAAATTGCTAAGTTTAATTTACTATTTTAATTTAATTGCTTTCTGTATACAAAATAATTGTAATAAGTATACGATATTAGAATTTCATTTGGTTGTTATACGATATTAGAATTTCAAAGAAATATATAGGCTAATAATTATTTAGAAAACGTATAAAAATTTGAACGTAGCGAGACTCGAACCCTGACCAGTTTAATTTTTATACGTTTTCTAAATAAGTATTTTTCTTTCCTAAGTGGGAAATACCACTTTAATAGAATAAATGAAAACATTCAATATTACGTTTCATTATTCCTCGAGTGGGAATGGAATCCACACCCTGTCGCGTTTACAGCCACAAGTTTGTGCCACTGCGCCACGACTTAAAAAATATATTGAAAATGACTATATTTTAATATATCATCAAAACTATTATATTATTTTGAAAATTTAAATATAACCCTGTAACATGTAACATGTGTATGACAAACGGGCGTATTCAGTGTTTACATGTCACATGCAATCGGGCCGAGCGTCCCCGCGTGTGGCTGTCACGAAACGTATGTAAATTATGATTGAAGCTTCACTTAATCGCCTTGTATTGCTGAGGGGATTTAGGTGGTAGTCAGTTGGTACAAGACTATTATATATTAATAAGTGTTTTTTTTTTGGTAATTTTGGCTTTAGTCAATGTATTTTGTTATTCAAAGTTCGATTTGAGTTCGACACCCTCTTAATTCGAACCCAATGTCCACCTGTCGGGTGGGTTACAGTCGCACTCTTGCGCCTCTGCGCCACGACTGGCCTAGTGCGAAACTGAACATATTGATAAAATATTTATAATACTGTAATTTCATGAAAACATTTCAAACAACGTGTTAATATATTTTGAATGTATCCTTTCACAGTTGCTTTTAATGCATTTCGCTACCGAGCAGTATATAAAGTTTTCAGTTGTTTCGTAAAATTTATTGCAATAATCTCCTCAGTCTCGTTCTAGACAGTAATACCGAATTTATAGATCTTTTTTTCTTAGAGTAACTTTTAGAATATACTAATTGTACATATAGGAGTAAAAAATTATTTTTTTCTTAATAGAAGTGTATTTATTTCTATTTATACTTTTAACAGTTATGAATAGAATTTGAGCCCGTTAGGATTTATTGCCAGAGCACTCAGACAGAGTACTATGTCCTTCTATGTAGTAAATTGAATAACCTCTATGAAAATAAGAATGTTCTATTTTTTTTTCTAGTAAATATCAATTTGTGCACTAAAAATGATATGACATTTATTTAACAAACTAAAATTGATATTGTTTTTGTTTACGATCCATTTCGCATTATTTTTTTGCCTACCTTACCTGTAGTAATATAAATTTATATTTTTTAAGTAATTATTATGAAAAATGTATAAAGATTTTTCTTGTTTTGTTGATTTCTTTGGGAAGTGCAATTAAAATTTAACACCTGTTGCCCTTTGTTCAATTGTTTGACTACTTGAAAATATAATATTCTCCTTAATAAATATGCATGCAAGTTTCATTATATATTTTTTTAAATATACAGAGATCTCAGGAGGTTGGTCAAGCGACATCTCCAATTTTGGTAGCACCCACCAGTATTAATTGTATTGTATTGTATGAATACACGCTGACATGCGGTCGACCTCGTCTGCCCGTGCAAGATCTCTTCGTATTTGGATATGATCATCGATCTGGCCTCATTTTATATTATGAAATTATTCCTTTTTTCACAAAAAAAATATAGCAGCTTGTTTCGCGTCGTCACAACTGTTATTACAACATTTCATACGTGTACCAATAATTGCTTTTAAATTTTTATTGCTTCATAAATATTAGGTTTTTTCTCACTATATTATTATACATCGTGTAGGTATTTTCATTCTTAAGATATCATTTAAAGAATTGCAGCATCGATAGGTATATTACAAGTGTATAAGAAGTAACATTAGTTTAAATTTCTTTACTCACATGTCATGTTTTGCTCGTCGTCGTAATAATTATTGCTTGTGTTCTCTGAATGTACCGTTCATGCTTGAAATTGCGTGGGCGCACGTATGAACGCGAGCATGCTTTTTTTTTTGCTTATTATAAATATATTTTTTACTTTTATTATATTTTTTTATGTAAATCTCTTAACCTAACTAAATAGAGAGATGAGAATTGGTCAAAAATAATTTTGAATATAATACGAAGTTAATACGTTTTGAATAATATAACAAAAGAGTTCGATAATATTCTTTTATATCATTTTACTTAATTTAATTTTTAATTCTTTCGCACCTTAGCTATTATTATTATTATAAAGAAAACACATTACATTATATGATATTATTTCTTATAACACTAAGCTCTAAACATTATTAGTTTGATGGCAGGGGACACCTTTGCTTAACAAATCGAAGTGAAAGACATCGACGCTTGCGCACCTCCAGTTGCGAATACGACGCGCACGCGACGCGCATGCACTGTCTGTGCTATAAATTAACTTGAGTTTATTCGGTTATATATCACATTTTTTTTAAATATCATAACATGTTTTTTTAACTAATAAATTTATTTTCTTGATCAATTATAGGCGATTGTGTTTGTTGTATCATATAATGGTGGTTTTTAGTATTAAGATTTTGCTTCTGTGTCTTGGATGTCTCCACTTTTTGTATATTCATATAAGTGTAGACCAGTGATGTCATATAGTTATGAAATAGTCCCTTGTACTATAATGTTATTATGTGAAATAGCAAATATGAATGTATTTGAAAGTGTATTGGTTTGTTATAATAATTGCAACAAGGCAGTGAAAATATTCGTATTGCAATTTACTTCCGCTGTATGGTCACGTCATGTTAACATATTCTAATTTCTAAACAACATTTATATCTATCTATCTAGGTACGTCTGTTTCTTCGCGAGCAAGCGATAAATCTGCTAATCAAGGATTCTGTAGCTGGTGATAATTTATCAATTAACTTCTATCGTACATCCAGTATGGTTGTTCGGAAGCGCAATGTGGGGGTAACCTCGTTCGATCAGGCCTTATATGGCCAACAGTTTGTGCCTTATGGATTATGGTAATGTAGTTTGGCAGGATATCATTATGAAAAAGTTGTAGGTACTGATACAAAAAAGGTTTAAGTATTTCAGTGATAGAAAATTTTCATTTTAAATTTTATTTCTTTCTTTTTCGCTAGTTTTATTTAAGTCAGATACAATTGTATTTATCTTATAAAAGAATTGGCAATGTGACGTCCCACTATGTAACAGATGAACGTAAAGTGTTTTTTTTTAAATTAGGGGAACTTATATTATTTTATATGTTAAATGTAAATGGTTAGGGTGTGCCTGATGATGCACGATGGCTGTAGCTCAGAACAGGAATGCTTATATTTAATGTAGTATTTTATGGATTTCGCAGAGTTGAGCTCTGCTATTTGGCACTCAATGTATCCAAAATTAAGCAGAAATAAGGGTTCCCGTTATGTGCCTTCTTTGCTATGCGGGAAAAGCGTGAAGTTGCTTCCCTTGTGAAATTTTGCCATTTCTATATTTTGTCATGTCTGTTGTTAAAAGAAGAGTGGAGTGATTATCCATCTCGTACCTAGATAGATATATACTCACTGTGAAAATGCGTAAAACTTCGGGAGAATGAACAAAATATATTGGTCAAAAATATTGTTGTTTTCAAATAATATCAATATTAAACCAATTACTTTAAGTCATTGTTGCTTATGATTATAAAACTAGAACAATAAACAAAATGATTGCGTTTTATTTGTAAATTATATTTTAAATGTTATAAACAAATTAAATAATAAAGTAATTGACCTTTTAGAATCTACTGCCTACATCTTTTTTATCTAAGCATGACTCGTTAGGCGTATTTCATTGTTTAAACATACATCAAGGCCAAAATTTTATATTTAAATATACGTACTTTTTAATTTGTTTCTTTTTGAAATTCACGAGAATGATAATGAATAAGAAACAGCATCATATATTTTTCAAAGTCCAAAGTATCAGATAGTAGAAAAATATTTGTTTCATTTTGAAACTCATAAATATGTTTAATTTGTTACGCTTCACATCTTAGAAGTGGTATAATCCTAGACATGCTTAATTTATCACGCTCTGCGTAGATAAACACTGGGGAGAAACGAGAAACTGCATGTTTTTAATACATGCTAATAACAACAATCATACGTTTTCTCGTAAACTGATAAAATATCGCTTGTTCTATTCTAGATTAATACCGTCACGGCACGGCGGTAGTCTGATTGTGTATGCGTCGGACGTGGGTTCGGTTTCTTCTCTTGGAAATTAACAATTTTCGTTTCATCGAAAATTGGGCAGAAAATGATTAAGTCGTGTCTTACCCATAAATTTTCACACGGACATAAATAATTTTGCTATCATCATGAGATACCGCTTGTTATTTTTTTCTTTTTTGTATCCGTTATCGGGATTTTAACACGACAGATTTTCACCTATAAATCAATAAATGTAAAATAAAATGTTAACGCTATTTTGATCTTTCGTTTCCAATATTTTAATGTCATTACCTTGATGTTATCGCTTGGACTTTCAAGATAATAACTTTTCTACTTTTTATTCCGAATTGCATTTAAAATATAAATATAATATGTTATGTATTTTTCAGCATTTTCCTATCTCGAATTTTATTAAACCCTAGATGACATACCGTCCGTCCGGTAAACCTGCTACCGTCATATTTACAGCCTTATTCCAATCGTGCTCTTTGGTGGCAAACAACAATTTAAACAGGAAATATCTAAAGTTATCTTATCTTTTTCGATTTAAATCCCTGTAATAGAATTTATATTTGTAATAGTAAACGTGTTGTATATATCAATTTCATGCTTTAGTGTGACAAGTTAGTAGTGGGTGGTTGTCTAAGTTTATCTAGATCAACATTCTATTCCACGAAGGACGATACTGTCTGCCCTCACGGACCTAGGTTTAGGTTTCGTAACAAGTAGCTTGTTGCTTTAAATAATTTGATATCAGTTTCAAATTACATTGTTACATTGCTCGTTTCGTAATTTAATATATCGTGGTGTTGTTTTCTTCCTATAGTTAATTATCCTACCTGGTTACTACATGAAATAATAGTTTACTATTATATCATAGTCGTTTCTTATATGTTCATAGTCGTTTCTTATTTATTCTTTAAAGATTTATTCTGTTTATCATAGATTTGAATGTCTTATTTGATCGTATTAGTCGTATTATCGGTTACTTAATATTTTTTTCATAATTCCTTAATTATTTAATTTTAGTGTCTCCTCCTTTCGTTGTGGTTTTAATTTTAATCCGATATTTTTTTACCTTTTTTCTACCAGATATATCGATTGTCACCACAAATTACTCTTGATCCTTATGCTAAGCAAATCATAAATTTCATGAGTGAACAATAGTGAGTGATCAAAATGAGAATTTACTTCAAAGAGAGTAAAATTAAGCCGGTGAGATACTAAAGTATTCATTTTAATTTAAATTAGTTCATTAAATGATATTAAGTTTACATAGTCAAGTTTCTATTTGTCTTATTTATTTTTATCAAAAGTAGATAAATGTGATTGAAGCAGAGTAACTACGATACATCGTCAGTACATTACGTACATATCTTTGATATAGGTATTTTAGACATTAGGATGTCTTAAGAAATTTTCCTAACAATAAAATACACTAACACGTATAATATCAATCCAATCAATTACTATATAATTTTTGATTTACAAGAATTTTGTTATTTTTTTCTTTCACCAATACTAAAAATTAAAAACCGTCTCAAACAGTTTGTTTTAACAAAGTTAACGCGTGATTTGCAAATATTTTCATAAATATTTCTTTTTATATTAATAACATACAAAGGAATATATATATATATATATATATATATATATATATAAAGTATATTATATTAAAATCATTCTTTGCCTTGTATTTGAGAAACGTAATTCATAAATTGTTTATGCAAGTATCGAATGGAGTATCAAAAGAAATTTAATATTCAGTTATTCCCAACATATTTCACCTATATGTATATAAGTGAAATTTTTCGGCTGTGAATATTTATAAAATACATTTATTCGTTTTTAAAAATACATTAATTTTATATTTTCATTTCTGTTAAGCAATGAAGATATAAAATGAATTAATAGAAAAAAATATATAAAATGTTACACTTAATTACATTGTAGATATCTATCTTAATAACCGTATATTAAAATCAACATAAAGATAACTTCAGCATATTTCATAAGAAAGTATTTTTATATTTATCTAACACAAAACAATGAAATTACACATAATAATATACATTTCTTTATTTAACAGCGTGCACCTGAATGTACACCGCCATGCCGCCGTGCTCAACCCCGTGTCACGAGCACTCTGAAGCGGACCGATGCGCGTGCGCAGCCCAACGATGTAGACGGTAAGTCGCCACTTGATAAAGCATTTAGCATTTGACTGTGATTGTTAAGTAACATTGTGAGAGTTATTATTATGGTGTAAAAGAATGCATTCGTAGTAAATTAATATCACTCTTTTTATTGTTGGTAATTATTTAATTACATATTGTGCGTTGAATTTCTTTAGTGGATTTCTTCTATGGTGACTGATTATTATTAGTCAAATTTTACGTATCAAAATTTTATTTGATTATAACATATTACTTTTTGATTATTAAAAATTATATCTATTTTTAACGGACACAATACAAATATTTAGTAGACTAGATGTCTCTACAGAAATAGATATTGATTTATATCAATAATAGAAATTAAGAAATTATTCGAAATGATTTATTATTAAATCATTTCGATTAATTTCTATTTGTAGCAGGGCACATTAAAAATAAAAACAACAAAATTAGTATTATAAAATATTATAATATCGTGAACCGCCTATAATTCTAAAATTATTTTAGTTCATTTCGACATTCAGGTCAGTAAAAAATAATGGCGTTGCTTTATATATGTTTCAGTCGTCTCAAAGATAACACTCATATCTCATACGTTTCGTGCATATTTCTCGTTTATTTCTACATATAATGCTTTGTAACTGGTCCTTTTGGTCTAAAAAAATTAAAAGCAAAAAAGCTTCTAACAGAAGAGAATCTACAAATAAATGACAAAGAAATTCTATATTATTTCTTAAGCCAGAAATTTGAGCTTAAAAAAGTATTGCTAAGAAAATACAGACACTCTTCTAATTCGTTTTTGCTAGTCTAGACTAGACGTTTCAAAGGTTACACTGTTTATTGAATATAAATCAAGGGTAAATAAAGACCCTTACTTTTTAAGAAAAACTTATCATTCAAAGACCTTATAATACAGACTTTATATACATAACGTTCTTTAATTTCTCTAACTAATAATAAAATCATATTTCACCGCTTTGTTAAAAGTTTATATTGTAAGGAAAATATATTTATAATTTACTTACTGTTATGGCTTTATTGTTGTAAAACAATGCTTCTGAGTATTAATTTAGTGTGCGGACCAGTTTGTGTACGGTTTCATAAAGCCGGCGGCGACTCAAAGCCATTGAATTATTAAGTTTATGTATATAATATATTATATAACATATAATAATATAATAGAAGTATTCGATTATAAACTATTATTAAATTACATTTAAAAATTATGCATGCTTAAGTTACACCTAAGCTTGTAACACGTTAAAGTATATTATTAACGTCACTTTCCAGTTATAATAAAACAACAGATACATAAAAAACAACTTGATTTTGAACCAACAGACAATATCGGAAGTTAATTTTGAAAGCTTATGGTTTCCCGTATTGTTAAAATTTTTTATACAGCTTCTTTCTCATTTCCTTTTCTACATCCTTAATACATGTAATCATGCAAAAGTACATGTCCACTTCACTTATTCAACGTACCCATTTAAAATTGGTACACGTAGTGCTGATACCGGCGGAGCTCGGTAATGTAGCGTTCTCAGGTAAAATGCATTATTGAAACACTATTCCGAAGACTATATAATGATATTCCTCTTGCAAGCGGCAAATGGGGCAAGGATATTCACTATTAAAAGACCTTCAGGCTTGGTTAACATCTGATTAATGATTTCTGATGTAAGAGCTTGTACAACATTTAGATTTTAAATTAAGTGCACTGTCAATTCTTGGCAATTTTGTTATCGCTTACTGGCAAATATATGAAACAACTTAGGATTCACTGTACGGGTGCCAGACCCATCGCCTTGTTGGGATAGAAGTTCAGAGCGCCGTCAGAGCTGATCTCTCTAGGTCACCTCTGCTTACCCTGCTGTATGCGAGATACAGCGTAACGCTAAAAAAATATATTAAATGAATATATCATGAAAGATTTTTGTTTTGTAAAATTGAAAACAATACACAAGTACGACTGGGTCCATAAAAAGTTATGCTGATGGCTCATGTTTAAAAAACTCATGCAATATTTTTCTACACACTACTACTTATGTTGTTAAATCTTATATGTTAGAATTATAACCTTAATAGTTCATAGCAAGATATAAGAAAAGTAACATTTTTTAATTAAGTTCTTATTGCTTTTAAAATGAAATAATATTACAAAAACATCTATGCTGTAGCCTGGAAACAAGATTTGATTCAGGTTGTTTTATGAGCTCGGCTTACGCACCCGCTCCTTCCTATCTTAGCTCCTAATGAACCTTGATTACCTCTCGGTTTCTCGCTTTATAGCACAATGTAATGAGCACAGTAACAACTGCAATAGAGCCAAGTCCAATGACTCCGTATATATTACGGATCCTTGATTAATTTTTATAAGTAAACATCAATTGTAAATATTTGTTTTGTAGTATGTTTTCTGTTATTGTAAATGAGAATATATCTAAATCAGTAAATAAGGAGACATTATAAAATTATAAAATAATTTAGCTTGCACGGAATTGATCTTAATACTCTTCGTGATATATCTTAAGACGCAAGATATAATATCGTATCGTATTTTCAAGTGTTACATGTTGTTGACTTTCTCTATTTGTAAAAGCAATAACAACAACAATAGATGCCCTAATTATTTAACAACATTGAGTATTAATTTCCATTCAACGGTAAAAGTCGTCCCTTAAATGAAATTTAGCCAACTTCGATAAATTTCATGACAAAAACGAGCACATATCGTCAACATAAAATACCTTGTTGAATATTAAAATTGTTTTTCGCGAACAATCCATTCATAAATTCGTATGTAATGTTGTTAAAGGAAAAGTTTATCCTTTGCTGTTCAATTTGAACATCATTTTCTAGGAACACAGTCTTAGTTTTGTTTTACTTGTGTTACATAATATTTTATAACAGCAAGGTCGGGCTTATTAGTTCTTCAGGGACTCTATCCTGTTGCAGGGACAATGGATTGCGTTCTTGACCTTTATTCAGCTATACAAGGATTAAGAATTTCAACCCTGAACTTAAGAAGAACTCTAATATCAATTGTGAAAGAGAACTCTTTCAATTAAATTGTATTATTAAAGAGTCCATTGTTATTTAAAAAGTGTCGTTTGATAATTAAGCTGTTATTTTTATTCTTATTACCTTACTTGAATTTTTACCTTGATTTCTAGAATATTTTTGTTTAATGAAACAGCAGTAAACATAAACTTGCACGATTACATCGGGTAATTTTTACACATGTAAGTATTTAATTTTAAATTGGACGTATTTCTGAAAACTCATTGGTTAACTTGAAAATAATAAATTAATATCATAGCATCGTTTGTTACTATTAAAATAATTTCATTTTTATTATAACACACGAATATTTAGATTTCCCTTGAGACCTGTCCTGTTCAGACTAACCAGGCTTCAATACAAGACTAGAATATTTAAGGCCATTCTCTAGGGCATGTTCAAAACTTATATCAAAGGTAAATTCTCTATGCACAGATCTTTAGCACAAACGTTACATATGTTTAACATATTTATAAACCTATTTACATATATATTTACTAGTTTTAATACTGGTAATAGCTCTCTAGTGCTTGTATAATATGTTACTACTATAATATTTTTGTAATTTTTATTTACCCAATGTGACCTAATTTTCTTTGTCCTCTCAAACTATTCTAAGAATATTTTTAAAATGGCCCGAATAAGTCAAACGCTGTTCACACGCCGTCAAGTGTAAAGGTGGGATAATACTTGTGTTGTGTTCTTTAAGCCCTCTCATTGAATATCAAAGGGGTTCCTTGCTCACTTTACCGGCTGTAATGTTATCACAGAATTGAAGCTATGATGAATACTGCTCTTCTCGATGTAAACCTTATTTTGTATAAAATCAATTTCACGCTGTATCCTGTTAACAACGGTACGATATTAGCATGGTAGACCGAGACAACCTAGAGTTAAGACTAACGTCTCATTTTGCGCCGTAATTTCAAGGCATTGCTTGTTGACTGGAGGAACTCAACGCCGGTTTTTTAATTTTGTTTTAATACAAAAGCGAAGATCTAAAAATATGATTCGAGTAATGAGTTTTTGTTTATTAATATTTTTATCGAACTCACAACCGTCGCGTTATAGTCACAAAAAAATGTTTCGTTTAATAAAACAGAATCATCAGTAGGTATAGAAAAGTTCATACATACAGGTTGCAGGTTACACGTGCACCGCAGTACGTTAGTTAATTCAATATAGAAACAAGCATTTTCAATAATCTGAAAATTGCAAAAGTTGAGAAGCGGAATTTATACATTGCAGTTTAAATATTTAAAGCATGCTCGATCCGTGCGCGTGCCATTTTTGTAATATTCTCTTCTGAGAATGGACTCGTGTTTATCTTACATGCCTTTGTAAATGTAATTGCGTTCACATTTACTTTAATATCAACTTCATGCATCACAGCTATGGTAATGCTCACCACCCGTTAGGATACCGACAAATTGGGACAGATTAACTACGCCTCTTAATATACATATTTATGGCGACATTTTTTTAACTTGACGTATTTGCTTTATATATTTATCAAAAATAAAGGATGATGACAAATTCTTGGTTATCTTTCTTTTTTCTTACTACAGTCTTGGTTTGGAAAAATCAACATCATCTTGTATTTTATTTGAAGTCACTAAGGGCAATAGGATGATTTTTAAATCTTTCCAATTACTTTAAAGAAAAAAAATTCTAAAAGTTTCGCTATTTATAAATATGAGAGAGAATTTTGTTAACCAGATTTAATATTTAAAATATCATGATGTTATTATTTTGAAATATTACTTAAACGAAATGAAGAACGCTGTTCTAAACACAATAACACCAATACCAGTAATACGTAACGCTTATTGTTGATTTATTTTACAACCAATTTGTTGCAAGAAAGTAGACTGATAAAATAAATCAACAGAAGTTTGGATAGGAGCAATAAAGCGCCACATGTGCTCGCGTACACCATTACTAAATATGTTTAGTGAAATGTTTGTTATTTATTACAATATTAAGTATAAATAAAGTCTTACAATATATATTTAAATATTGGTTATGATATATAGATTTATTAATTTCTATAATAATAAAATAACTTACTACTTTCTTTACCTTAGTAGTATTTTAACTCTGATGCAAAAATAAAGGTTCTTTTTATTATGAGGTAAACTATACATAGTTGAAAGGCTAATTGCAACTTAAATAGATATTATATTCTTTATTCTTTAAAATTTCGTTTTAATTTTTTTGTATTATCATGTATAGTCAGCCAAGTGTAATTAATTATGTTACTGGATAAAATGTGGGGCGTTTTCTTAGTCACTAGTTTAATTGCTATGCTTCACTGTTACTTATGACTAAAGTAAAAAATATTTCTATCAGATTTATTTTAGCGTCACGTTGACTCTCGTACATAGCAGAGGGAACCTGAGAACCTAGTATTAAGATATTCCGTTCCCGTACCCCAATTTTTGCTAAATTATGGAGGCATTGTGTGTCGAGTTGCAGAACTAACGCTGCGTTTTGCCTTTAACAGAGCGAAGAAATGAGAATATTGAATATTTAATTTCCTCGAGTGGGATTCGACTGGGATCCATAACTTGTTGCGTTTAGCCGACGGGCCTCAATGCCCAAAATTTATATTTATTTTATTAAAAAAAAAACTTAATATTTAAATTAATAATTTTTGCTTAGTATGAAAAAAAATCACATAAAGTTCTTATCTCTTCGCAAAATAGGAACTGTCAATTTTCCCGTATTAATGAATATGCGATGACCGTGTACATTTTATTCGACACGAATAGATTTGCATCTTGTTACTCCACATGTTCGTTGACACCTTATATATAATACTTATTACGCTAGTTTGTTTTCTCCAGCAGATTTTTTTTGTTCAATTTGCCCCTTGGGAGGCGGTTTTATTTTTGTTATCATTCAAGTATACTCCGACAGATGTTAGCACGCGTGCGCCAGCGCAGGTCAGTCGACGATTCGGGTTCGTTGCGCGCGCTTATCTGATTAGAGAGATTCTATCGGGTTCCCCTATGACACCACCTAATGTTCTATTAAACTTAGACGAGCACAGTATACCAAATTTTTATCCTTAGTGCACCATAAATTTTGATATTAAACACAATGAAAAGTGTTTTTTTTACAGATAACTATCAAATAATTTGTTTCTGTAACGTTACAACATGAACTATTTATTTTTATTCAATCTGTCAACATAAATTCTCTAAGTATATTTTACAATTTTCTCGTAAAGACGGGTAATTGTAAGGTGTAAACGGTTTTTCGTACGTTTGGATCGCAACTCTCGCGCTTGTGCCAAGCGGTCGACGCATATCTTTAGTGTCAGCTAGTGACATCGACCCGTCTACCCACATAATCACGAACAAAGGAAGTTTTATTTCCCAGTATAATGTTTTCTCTCCTATGATCTGTGTTTTTTCTCGATACTATGATGGACGCGTTGTTAGTGCAAGACGCTCCTATACTATTATCATGGATTGTGTTTCTAGTGTTGATATGCCGGTGTTATTATCAATTAGGTAAGTTGCCGTGCTTTGTTTTTATATTTGTTGTCAACATTGGTTATAATATAATATTATTATTTATTATAAAGCGAAGTTAAATAATATGTTTAAGATATAAACATTTATTTTAATAAAATAATGTATATTAGAAAATAATATCAATGAAATGATAAATATTTAAAATAAATTTTGAGTAGTGTAAAGTTAATGTAAATTGGAGCAAGTTGTATCACATTAATAATAATTGACCTAGTGGCGACGTGCACCTCGATCGTTTGACTTGTATTAAAATAGAAATGTATAAACGTTAATTGTTGATAAATACCTTTATGACTGCAGTTGTAAGAATATTTCAATGTTGTTACCATGGGTGATACGATATATATTAAAGTCATATTCTGTTACATAAGCGGAGAATATTAAGTGAATCATTATTCCGTTTTCTGAACAATTTAAAGTAGCGTACTGAGTGACATAACCACGCTTTCTGTAATGAGAGTAGTAATCATTAGAATTCGAATCCATTACTGGGTTTTCATAAGTTCACAATGAGATTCATAAGTTCACAATGAGAATGAGCAAGTAAGCGTATTTTAATTAACTATTTGTTGATTGCGTTACTTAAACATTCATACTTTCAACATATGTATTATTTTTGTGTTGGTTTTTGGTCATTTAAGCAATATTCTTTATTTTTAATAATTAATGAAATAAACATAAAAATAATATTGATTTAATAAACGTCTTGTAGTTGCTAGATTAATTGGGTTAGTGATATACGTGTAACAACAATATTCTAAATCATTTAATAGGTTACGTCAACTATGTTTAATTGTCAATCTACCTGTGGCAGTGGACCCTCAGATACATATCTAGTGTATTAGATCTGTATTTGAGTGTCCGCTGTCTACAATGATAAATTAACTATAATATTGTCATAGGAGATGGCACTTAATACGTTTGTAAAAAATTATACATATTTATAAAATGAAATGAAATCAGCTTCACGATGTATCCCGCACACAGTAGGGTAGGCAGAGGGAATTCGGGAGGCATTGTGTATTGACTGAGGGAATACGACACAAGAGCGAAAAAATTAAAACATACATTTAAATAAATATTTCACTTCCTCGAGTTGAACCCACAACCAGTCGCATGTACAGTCACAGGTACCCCTTTGCCACGACTGGTCTCAGAAATCAGCTTCACGCTGTATCCCGCATACAGCAGGGTAGGCAGAGGGAGCCTAGTGTTAA
>DWAO01001689.1:0-18059 GCA_018230605.1 Heliconius congener
AAAAATGCATTTGGAATCAGAAGAGGAAGTGACAATTTACTGTGAAGAGAATGAATGAAGACTACGAAATGGAATTTACTACAACTTAATTATATAATTTCGTGGTCACGGGGACAGGCAACTAACTCTCTATAAAGTTATGTTATGGATTCCACCTCATTTGTGGAAATTAGACGTTACGCTCTTCCACCAAACACAAAATATCGCGATCTCTTCCGGAAAGTATAAAACAGCGACTTGACATTAGGTTATCTACGTTTACCCTATTATGCAGGATAAAAATTGTGCAGCTCAGAAGAAAAAAACTTACCTGATGTGGCGGATGCATGACACTACCTGGCGGTTTGTTAATGAACATACTGTTCATAACATCTATGTCATCACCTATAAACTGCGATAAAACATGAAGCAAACGCGGGTGTTCAGTGTATGTCATGAAAACATCATCGTAGTGTATATCTTGTATCTGGAAGGGAGAAAAATATCCGAGTTAAATTATTACAGTTAAAGAAAAATAAATAACAAATATTTTTATGTTAATAATATAACTAGACATCAAGGACGAGACTGTCGTGATGATACAGAATATATAACTACTATTACTTAGGATCTCATGGTTAACTTCACACTCATAATACACGTAGTGAACCCTTTTACGTCGAGTAACCGAGATCAAAATCAAGATTGCGGAGGCAACCCTTTTGGAGAATGTTCGTCGATAAGCAGATGGAAGTTAGGGGGTCCAGAGGCGAAGTCACTAAATCCAGATGTTGAGGCCTCCGATGATTCTGCTAATGGCATATTTTGTAAAAATTAGACGTTTCGTCACATGTTACAGCATTGATCTCGAACCTGTACTTACGTAGCGAATTGAAGATCAGAATTTATAATGTGATCTCAGAGCATTTCAATCTGGAGAGAGGAGTACACCAGGGATGTATCTTATCCCTACTCGTCTTCAATATCTACCTTATTTATCAAGTGTTCGCCTACAAGTCCTTTATTTTTGAGTTTGTTTTCCTTCACAACTACCATTGAACCTCTTTCAACTTGACCTTGGCACACTTGAAGGAACCTTTGCCTGTTAAAATTTCAACAATGTCAAAGGAAAAATATGTTGCTACTTAATAAATATAATTAATAGAATAAATATAATTTATTACTAGTGAACTAAAGGAAATATAATATGTTGCTTTTGCTATAGCCAAATTGTGTCTTTTTACCAGAGCGACGAAATGAAAATAGTAAATTCTCTGAGGGGAAGAATCCATAATCGTCGCGGTTTAAGTTATACCATAGATTCCTTCTTAAACGGTTGTTACAACCTTTATCCTTGCTGATCGCATCTTTGGACTTGAACCTGCTTCGAGTCCCGTTTTTTTACCTGTATATTTTAAATACATTTCTAAAATGCTATTCTGTTAGTGTTTGGGTGCAAGCTGTGTGCTTAACACTATAATATTTTTTTTATATAATAAATGAAAGAATATAAATAATCTATAATTTGAAATTTGGATTTTTTAAATTATTTTCTAAAAAAACCTATGTCATCTGTTAGTGTATTAATATAATATATAATTATAATAATAAACTAAATACATTTTCTTTAATAACCATACTTTATTCATATCCTGTAATTTTTACTTAAACATCAATCGTCTATTGTTTTATATTATACAAAAGGTAATTTATATAAGAAAAATTAAGTAAATGCAAAAAAATTGCATTTTATTAGAATATAATAAGAATAGTAATAATTTTATTTAATTTAATATGTAATTGATTTTTATAGCACTCGGTAAAAACATTTAAATATTTTAATTGATATTAAATATTTTTTTCTAAATAATAAATATTTTATTACATATTTTCATATTTTTTTTCATCTTCATGTATGTATGTGGCAAGGGAGAAGGAGGAGCGTTAAAACACTTTAAATTCTGAAGGCATTGCGTGTTGAGTGGCGGAACTCAACGCCGCGCTTTGGCTTGACACCTTAGTAAAGAACATATTATATATTTCATTTCCCCGAGTGGGAATCGAACCTACAACCTGTCGCTTTTACAATCACACGCTTGTGCTCCTACGCCACGACTGGCCTCTCAATATGGCATGTTTCTTTTAATTGTATTTTAGGTTTTAGTGTTCTACATTAAAATATCAATTTTACAGCTTACTTTGAGATATTGTAAGTTGCATAGTGGAACTCAACCGCGATTTATCTACCAGTGAGGAATTGAAAATAATAAAAATATAAACACTCCGCCAAGTGGATATCGAACAAACAATCTACTAAATATCAATATATAATAATTTCAATAATTCATAATTTTAGATATTTCTAAAATGATTGAAGATCTAAAGATGAACTATAACCTGTTCTTAAGCCCATAAAAAATGTTTTTGTAACCTTAAGTTAACCTAAAAGACCTAAAGAAGAAGACCTAAAGAAATAAAATACATAAAAAATATGATAACATTCAGAAAACGAGAGGCGTGTTTTTTAATTAGCTCAATGACCACATATGGGGGTAAGATAGTGTCACAGTCACATAATCGTCCCGGAGAGTTCAATAAGACTGTTGCAGCAACAGTCTGGTAGGAATTCAGTGTAGTATAGGGCGGGACGGTGCCCTTACTCTTGCTTGCTTTTATTATAACTAGCTCGCAGTTATATTGAAGAGAAAGAGTTTTCTTCTAAAGTTCGAGTTCTGACAAAGTAATATTGTCGATTTTCCGTTATTTAGATAAACTTCTGATGGCATTATATAAAACTCAAGTGTTGCAAATATAACTTTCCTAACACGGTTACTTCTGAATCTCTAAAAGATTGTGGGTTATTCACGATAACAACTATAAACGGTCCTAGCCACTTGACACATCACGAGCCAAGGCATTATTTATAAAATAATATTTTTATAGGTGTTTGAGATATCAGTTACAATATGACGATGATGATTAAAACTTATAGGGTACTTCCCGTAGACCTAAATTATGAAACTTAGGACGAAGTAAGATCTTACAATACAAATAAAGGAAAAATTCATTAGTATTTCATAGGAAAAATGATTACAAACTTATAGTTGTAGTTCATTTCATATTAAATAAGTGAATTTAGCCGCAAAATTATGTTAGGCCGTATCATCAAAATCTATAAGATATTTCCCATTCACAATCGTATATTTCAAGCGGACGTAGTCGAACGGGGCCCCGCTAGTTTATTTATATGTATGGATGTATAGATATATAAGCAGAGTATAGGAATCAGAGATCTCTCTTTGCCTTATTACTAAAGCGAAGAAATTAAAATATGAATAAATTATAATTCATTTCCCCGAGTCGGAACTGAACCCACGACCGTCGCTTATAAAGTCACAGCTTGTACGATATTGCGCCACGATCTACGGCGTCATTAAATATTTAATAGAAAAAAATTGTATTTAAAGAGAAATACTGAGCTATACAGTATATAGGTAGACAGTAAGTAACTCGAATCTTGAAACCTCGGTGTCTTTTATAATCATACAAATTAAAAGCTATATTAATTAAGATTTAGTCAATTCAGTAAAACCATTGTATAAAATAACTGTAATAGCAATTTGCAAATTTGTCAAACTTTAAATTGATATAACTTTTTTTATTTATGAACCGATGTTTGTATGTTGTAATAAAATACACCTCATATGCTAACAGAAGCTTGTCAGAATGTAATGGTGAAAACTACATTAAAATTAGTTAAGACAATTCAGAGATTAGCATGAGCAAACGCAGAGACAAACAGACAAACATTTTTTAAATCATAGTTTTGGGTTCTTTGTTTATTTACATATTACATTAAAAGTTCCGAATAACATTTTTTCTTTTATATATTCTATGGACAGAGACACCAATCCGTAACAATTTTATTATAAATATATCCCATATCATATTCCATTCTCATTTAAAAATGTGAGATCACCTTCACACTACCTTTTTTAACAACTTTCTAAACGGAGAAGGTTATCAATGCAACTGTATTTTTTTATGTTTTATACCTCAGAACTTTTGACTGGGTGAGCCATTTTTGATTCTTTTTTAATTTGAAAGCTTCACATGTGTTCCCATTTTAATTTAGTCCATTTCTGAAAACGGTAACCATGAGAAAATCTCATAAGTCTTAATTTGCATTAAGTAAATATGTGCTCAAGGAATGGATGAATAATTCAATATCCTGCCAAGCAATTTCAATGATTCTTTTTTAATTGAGAAGGACACACTTCAAGGATAGGTTTTTATTTTTAAATTATCATAATCAACTGGTTGACACTAAAATACTAATAAATATAACACAATAATAATAATAACTATGCCTTCTATTGTACAATGATTTATCAAATTGAATAATTCACTCAAAATCTATACTTTCATAAAAGTTTACATATTTTAAAGTTTTATAACATTATTATGTGTTAATCATATATTTTACCTCATTTTATCTTATTTTATATTTTAAAAATTCTACTTACTTGTACTTATATAAAGATACAAAGTCCAGAAATCCTTTTATAACTAAATATCCATTGTCTTCATAAAATTGGTGTTCTTCACTTGATAGAAAATATGTGTTAAGCAGTTCAGATTTCATTCTGTTAAAAATTATATGCAAGAGAATGAATATAACATCAATTATATAATAAATCACGTATTATTACGAAAAAAAAACAAAAATATTTTATTTAGTATTGAAAATTATAGTATAATTTACACCAATTTGGCTTAAATTTACAGTCATAAGTTTATATAATTGGGAACATCTGTTTATTAATGCAATTATAACTAATTTCTCATACAAAATTTAAAAACATTTCAAGAACGTAAGTTTAATATACATATAATAATATTTTTATAATGAATTAATGTAACTTACGTTGATATTCTGTATAATATACTAAGACTTAAATGTAAAAGGTTATGTTGCTTTAATGTATTCTTTAATTATTTCTTCTTAATAAAATACGTAGTGTGTGTTTCTTGATATGTAATATAACATCCACAAGCGCTTGTAACAACCACAGAACACATATACCCAAAGGGTAACAACAAACAAGTTATAAGTACTAAGTAGAGCGTTCTCTAAGAAGTATCGATACTTTGTGGTATCGAGTACGTTGCCTTTCGATGCCGATACTTTAATACTTAATACTTTGTATTCGATACTACTTCATTTCAAAAGCACATTAGGCCCTACAGAAAAATACTAGATATTTTGAAGTATCAATACTTTTATGAATACGATACTACAGTACAGTACAGTATCGATACTGTCTATTCAATATTGTGTCCCTAGTGACAAGTGACAACAGCGAATAGCGATGTTCTGGATAAGTGCTGTGCGGTTAATGTTTTTTAAAAACACATAATATCTTGTATGTTTTAAAATTTATTCGAAAAAATATTTTTTAGCTACGTAATTGTAATAAATAATATGTAGCCCCCAATAAAAATATTTTACACGAGTTTCCTTCCAATAAGGGCCGATGTCTACAAGCAATTGCCTCCGATTGACACAATTCCATTACTTTTATAGTATTTGTCACCTATATCCCCTATATAATTCTTCTTTTACACGAGTTTGCTAACAATATATATATTAATAAAAGTACAAACTTTTTTTTGGCCCACCTCGCTTATTATTTTATTGTAATCCATACGTATAAATTAACTAGTCTTAATGTAGGAAACGACAAATATAATAACATCCTAAACCTAAAAAAAACCTAATAACAATAACAGAACATTTTTTTTTAAATAACACAACAATTAAAATTATTTTTTAATAAAAGGCAAAATAAATACCAATTCTTTTTTTTAATTAATTTTTCTATATATTGAAATATGTTAATTTTTCAATAATAATAAGAAGGCTAATATAACAAGCAAATCACAATGATTTTATTGTGGAACAGTTAAAAAAAAGCTTTGATACTTTTTTCCAGTTTTTGAGTTTAAGTTTCTAGTACTATTCATCCTTAAATACATTATGAAGGTACACAATAACTGTAAAAGAAAATAGATTTTTATATATTTAATACACAGATGGCTTTGAATAAGCTCCAGCGAACAGCGGTATTTGATATTTTTTATCAACAATCATGTAAAGGAAGGGCCTTCTGGCTAAGAAAGTTATCGAATTGGATCGAATAGTGAACTCGGCCTTCGTGACCGCACTTGCTGTAGAGCCCTCCTCATTCACGTCTATACTGGCTTTTTGGATAAAATTACTAACATATACAGGAAGATCTGATATAAAAGGAAAACGGGCGCTGGGACCAAACATGCTCCCCAAACCCATATCAGCCAGTAGCTCCTTCAAGTTACTTAAATCTGAAGATATTTTGAACCGTGGCAACTGAACCATTGTGCGTTGCTCCCCAAATTGTTCAAGCAAAAAATTTATGCTGGTTAGGCTGACTTTCTTTAAATTATCTATTACATTATATAACGACACGCCTTCTTCAGGCAGGAAAATTAACATGGAATATCTGTTTTCAGTTTTGTTTCCATAGGGAAGTTCCAACACTTGTGCATTGAGTAGTGGAACGGTGCCTACTCGAAACATGTCAGATGTGACCATCATGTTTACGTCACCAAGAGCAATACCACGGTCGTTGTAGAATTTAATTATTCCTGTTTCCGCAGGATTGAAGGATTTTTGCCAGTTGCCCTTGAAAAATATGGAATCTATAATAATCATAATTGCGTTCTCGATATCGCTTGGAGCGACGACGCCGTCTATAGTGTTGTGGGTTGCACGAATGACGTAGTCATTTATTTTCTGAGCAGCTATATCAGCATCATCGAATGCCATATCCACAATAGAACTTAATCCAGTACTTTCTAATTTATATTTGAATTCATCTCTTATTAAGAATCTATCATCAACAAAAATGGAGGAGCTTTTCTGTATATCGACATCAGTGTCATCATTTATGGTCACTTTACTTGCTATTGTCAAATATTGATTATTGAAGCACTTACGATTATGTAATTTTAGTACATCTTTAAACTCTGTCAGGGTTTTATCAGCTGCGCCCAGAGACGCGCACGAGAGTGCTGCCCATATCGAAAATGTTGATGTCACGAAATGATTTTCTTTTTCTTGAGCAGCTCTTGTAAGCAGATCTACCGAGAACTCATAAACTGACCTTTTAAAATATGGATGTGCTCTTTCTTCATCACACTGACCCAAAATTGACGGAATGAATCCATATACTATTAAAAATGTAATAATTAATATTTCCTTCATGTTCAATAGCAGAGTGGAGACTGATACTTAGAGTAAAAACCGATATTAACTACAAAAACATATTGCCGTTATCAAAGTGACCGGTTCTCTGATAGTTGAGGTTAAAGTTCCATTATTGCCAGGAAAATCCAAAAATAAATATAAAGTCCAAGTAATTAAATACTATAAGCTATACAAGCATCGGCCCTGCCTACTATTATGAAAAAAAACAGCTCTTAAAGGGACAACTATATCATATTTTTTATTAAATTTACAATGATGTATAAATTAAATAAAAACCAGCCAAGTGCGAGACGGACTTGACCACTCAGGCTTACATACCAATTGCAGGATCGTAAGTCAACGGGAAGTTCTACAAATATAAATTTGATTTTTTTCTATAAAATACGTATAAATTATCAGTTTTCTGTTTTTTTCTTTATTTTTATTGTAAATTCTAACTTTGTGCCAAATTTGAAAACTGTAGGGCAACGCTAAGTACCCTATAGGTATAGATTACATGGCGAATGCCATACAAAATACAGCAAAAACGATTAACTGGTATGGACTTTACAATCTTGATTTTTTGTACATCAAGAGATCGTAGACTTGAAACCCTTGACTTGAACCCTTATAGGGTTCTGTTATTATCTTTTAAGATACAGAACTTTTAAACCACTCTCATAAAACTTTTTTTTGTCATTAATACAATGGGCAAGAAAAGAAATTGTCAATACACTGTTGGAATTTTTAATATTCCTTTTATCGTCGTTTATATAGAAACTACATGATTACAACTAGTAAACAAATAATATCTAAACTGACCTAAATAATATGTCATTCAATTAAAATAGAATACGCCGTCGTAGTGGCGTATTTCGAAACTATCCGTGTTGTGAGTTCGATTTCAATCTAGCTCGCAAAAACTTGTATATAAAAAAAAGATTTTCTTGCCTATTAGGTACCTTCTTAATAAGCAGGGAACATGACTTATATGAAAACTTATCATCTTGACGCTACGCTTTCTGTCTACCTCAAATTTTTCTCCTTTTTTATATGATTCGTTAATATTTTGCATACCTTGAAGTTTGGGAATTTTCTAGAATCTTCTTGGTATAATTTTTAATTAATACGCAAACATACATTTTAACACTAGTTTATCTCTTATTCAGTGTATAAATACGCGATAGCGACAACAACAGTATCATTGTGAGCGCAGTAATTAAAATATACAACTTAATTGATTATTTTCTCTGGTTGTCAATATTAGTTGTTTTTAAGTACACAAGCTCTTTACGAATATGTTGCAAATACTTTATTTCATGCTGGTAACGACTTCAGTGCTAAGTGTAAAGTTTTCGTGTAACCACGAGAGTGCCGTCAATGTATTCAAAAGGCCGACTTATGACTTCTCTATGCAGTTATTAGATAGAGTAGCGCAAGAGACTGGACATCATTTTGTTTTTTCACCGCTATCCACCTGGCTCCAACTGATGACCCTCGCCGAGGGCGCGAGAGGAACAACTGAAAATGAGATTCGAAAAGTAACAAGATACCATCGCATGAAATGTTTCAGAAGGAAATATCGGGAAGTATTAAATGGACTAGATGATGAATTATCCTTCATGTCGAAACATACAAATGTCATCATCCTTGACAAATTACTGGACGTAAAGGATTCTTATAAAAATGAAGCCAAGAGGTCGGACGCTACTAAAGTTTTGACTTTAGATTTCAATGATCCTGAAGAAGCAGCTGCGAAAGCAAATGATGTAATACAGATGGATATGGATGGTGTTATCAACGAGGGCATACACGCAGAGGATTTCAATTTAACTGTTCTTCTGATGACTGAAACAGCATATTTCAAAAATGATTGGCGGACACCATTCAATCCAGTATATACTTCGACGGAGCCTTTCTACTCGAAAGACAATGTACCAATTGGGAAAGTTAGATTGATGACACAGACTGGTTACTTTAACGTGACAGATGTTCCATTTGTTGATTCTAAAGTGTTAGAGCTACCGTTTAATACGGACGGTAGGATTTCAATGTTAGTGTTTTTACCTAAAGGTGATACAGTCAAAAACGTGTTTTACAAACTTAAAGACACACGATTGGCAACAATATTTGCACTATTTAAAAAAGAGGGCACAAAACTAATGAATGTCCGAATACCACGATTTCAAATAAAGACCAGCATTGAAAATATCCCCGAATTAGTATTCGATATGGGCGTTAAAAGGATATTTTATCCAGAATTAGCCGATTTTACAGGAATCAGCGATTATAAAATGTACACGTCGTTAATGACACAAGTTGCTGACATAGAAATAAATGAAGAAGGTGCAACAGCGAGAGTTATGGCCGATTTTTTAATAATCGGTGCAAATGAAGAATTTGTTGCGAACAAGCCTTTTGCGTATTTAATAATTGATAGAAAGACTGACGTTATATTATTTGGTGGTATTTATAGCAACCCTTCCATATATTAGAGTGGTCAAGCTTCTTTAATTTTGAGATTAATTAATGTGGGGAACCCAGTATCTTAAGCACTAGATCTTCTCTGTTTACGCTTCTATATGAGCAATACAGCGTGAAGCTAAAAGTATATTAGACCGATTCACACATAGTTGTGCACATCTTTTACTGCCTAATGCTTTATATACGACAGATAGTACCTACACATTTGACGAAAATCTTTAAAAAAATTGCCTTACTTTAATAGTATTCATTTGTATAAATAGGTATGACTACTTAAAAGAATACATTGCTTGTAAGTAATTTCGATATAAGATATTTTTTTAAGGTAATGTAAGAATACGAAAAAATAAATTATTTAAATACTACGTGTTTCTTTTATTTGTGAATACTATAAATAACTAATATGATTTCGATTTGAAAGACGAATAATATCTTTTTACATGGTAAAAACAATGCCTCTGCCCACCGATGTAAGCAAGCCGAGCAGAGGCCGACGGCACTACTTTGTTAAGACACTATTGTATTACTAGACTGTACGACGGTAATGTTTTGAACAGCATTTGTATGTATGTATGTGTTTCTATTTGACCTTGTAGAGACCAAACGCCTTGGCTAATTTTGATGATTCTTATTCTTAACCTTGAAAGTGTCACTAAAGTTGACACACACATACATCATAGCGACAACCAATCGCCAAACCAATATTGTGAAAATAAAAAAAAATGACAAACTACGCCAAGTGAATAGTCTCGTGGAATAGGTATTCAAAAATGTTTTTTTTTATTGGAACTTAATACTTTAGCATGTAAAACGGCTTAAAGTTGTTTTAACAACCGTTCTTGCTAATTTACGCGATGGTAGTAGCATTGATAGCCTACTGTTAGTTGACTGTGAAAGCGGGTTCAAATCACCACGATATAATGAATATTCTCAAAAAAAAACTAAACTAAACTAGCTTCACGCTCTATTCCTAGCGTGGTAGTCAGAGAGAACGGAGCGCCAAACGCTACGGCAGAAGGGATATTCGGGGTTAATAAATCTATTTTATTTTGTATTAAGTTTTATGCAGTCGGGTTCTTTGTTTTGTTATAATATTTTTTATTTACTTCAATAATTTATACATTTGCTTTCTTTTAGTAAATTTAATTAAGCCTATGATCGTGTAAAATACATAAATATATGCTATGCAATTCATCTGAAGATTACTAGTGGGATATTGTTTTAAAATAATATAAAAAACAAGAGCACAACTTTTTTGAAACATTTTATTTGTAAACTTAACTAATGTTTAGTTATGACTAGTATCACAATAACAGTCTCTGATGATTATTATTATTATTATTATCATCAAAAAAATATTATAAAATATATTTCGATATGTTTCATAATGTTATACTTAAAAGTAAATATATATTATTTTATTATCTTAAAATTATTATATTTAACAATCTCCATATATTATATTTATTTTAAAAATATTATGTATATTTTTGTAAGAGTAAAATTGAGTGGAGAAAAAAATCTACAAGCAATACTGCTCTTTTTGTCTTTTAAAAAGCAAGCGATAACATGAACATAACAAAAACATTTGTTATTGTTTATGATTTGTCATTCAATTCATTTATTTAATTTATTTAGAATTAAATGAAATTTTTATAATATAAAATTAGCGTTTAATTTGATTTTCTATTAATAAAAATCCAATTACCAATTTATATGCGATGCTTACTTCTTTAAAGGAATTATTCCTTTAAATAAGTAACATAATTCAGTTTTGTATAAAAATATAATTTTTTTTGCTACTAAATTGTTTTTAACATGCTTATTATCACGGGTCAGGTTCATAAAGTATTATACATATCGACACAAATAAATAATAAGGTAAATGCTAAAGAATAAGATTTGATAACTATTAACAATAACTTAAATAATCAGATACGTTTAAAACATTGTGATTATATTCCAGTCTATTTACAACACATAAATTCAAATATGAAATGCACAAAAATAAAATAATAATGCTTGACTAAATGTATATTCAGTATTTCTGAAAACATATAATAATATTAATTTAAGAAATGAATATTTTAAAAGTACTTAAATATTAAAAGAATATATACATTAATACTATCCTCTATTTTTTTATATTGTTAGAAACATTGAAAGTTAAAGCACATTTTCCAACTCAATTTTTGCTTAACTCCATGCTGTATTCCGCACATAGCGAGGTAGATAGAGGGAATCTGATTTTATAAAAATTCTCGAGGCATTGCGTGTTGTGTGGTTGAAACCAACGCCACGCTTTACCTTGTTGCCAGTGCCAGGAAATTTAAAAAATTAAATCCCATTCTCGTAGGTCACCGCTACTGAATAAGCTAAGATTTTTCTTAAATCCACACCTTGACTCATACTTAGCAAGGTAGGCAGAGAAAACCTAGTGTCAAGACATGTTGTACCTAGTGTCAAGACATGCCAGGGTGCAGATCGAACCTACAACCATCGTTTGCGTACAATCAATATTTTATAGATATGTATTTATATTAATGTTGTAGTATTATTCTATTTATATTCATTTATTTTACCTTCATAGCAATTACTTGGTTTTCCCTGCGTAAGCTATTTAGATATTGACATAAATTAATTTCGTTGCGTATTATTATAATTATCATTATTCACTGTCGACCTTACAGCCGAGCGATGCTTGAGAAGGTTTTTCCATTGAATATTTGTTATTGAGATAAGAATTAAAAAAAATGTTTTTATCATTTTCTTTCGGGCTAACCTATGACATCTAAATTTTTTATATTCACGTGTATTCACGTTGCCACAATTGGCATTGCCTGATTATAAATTGTGATGCTATTCAGTTCGATTCTACCCAGGAGAATGATATTTAAATTATTTTGATTTTAGTCTAAGGTAAAGCATGGTGTAAGGTTACGCCAATCAACTTATTACAAGTTACCTTTACCTTTAAACGAGCGGAATGCGGAGAACAGCGTGATTTAAGAATAGACAGAAACAATCATTTTGAAATTTTAATAGACTTAATGCTAATTAAAGGTTAACAGATAAGTATCTATGGCTATTTGTTAAATATATAATTTTTTCATTCATTTATATATTTGTAAAAGGCGGACGGTTGGCTATTTGAAAATTCGTAGATATAATTAATTATTTAAATTTCATCATGTTGTTAGTTTCGCATTTGCAAGAGGTTATACAGAATAGTTATAACAGTAGTTTAATATCTATAGAATTAAGGTATTCGTAATTTAATATATTTAAAATATCATTGAAAAGCAAAAGCTAATATGAATATTGGTACCGCAATGGCGCACGCTAGATATACGGAGGTACGGGGTTCACATTCTGATATGATGACGAATTGTTCGTTCCATAGCGAATCGTTGTTTCTTAGTGGCAGCTCTAAAACAACCTGGAAATGTAATAAATATTCTTAAAATCTATACTATAGCTAAGTCTATAATGCCAGTCGTGCGACTGGTTATTAGTCCGTAAGCGCGACAGGTTATTGGTTTAATTCCCACTAGAGGAATTGCAATATTTCATATTTTCATTCATTTCATTTTCTGCGCTTCGGTAACGAACCAAAGCGCGGTGTTGAGTGCACTCACTCAACATACAATGCCTCCAGAATTCGGCGGAAAGTGGAGAACGGTATTGACTTAACACTAGGTTCACTCTGCCTACCCTTACTTTGCCTACCTACCTTTTATTTTGCTGATACGCAGAAAGAACCTGGTGTCAAATACGGAGAGTATTGGATACCAGGTTCTTCTTTCAGGGGTTTACAACTAGAATTCAAAACATCGCTGGTAACTTTGCAATTATTTCAGCTGAAGAAACGTTTATTTTAAAATATTTTTCCTATTTCGAGTTGTTGTATCTTCACCATTCAATATTTCTTGTTCTTAGATCGACTTCAGATGCCGTTTACATTCGTTATTTCATTTTAATTATAATCTATGAATGAAAAATTGGTCCCAAAATTTGAAATATTAGGAGATAACAATGTTAATATTATTTATTTTTGCCATTTCTACCTTTTGGCTGGAGAAAATATCAAGTGGCAGATCACATCTTTCGGTACTATTCCTGCATTCCCTTAGAGCTGTTCTTGCGACGTCATATCTTGTCTTCTGGAGATCAAAACGCGCTCTTATAAAGTTTCTCTGGACTTCATTCTCTGAATTGAAGACAAAAAAGTAATAGCCATTCGCAGGGACCCTGGAATAAAAATATATAATATATATTGAACTACGTCGAAGTTTCTCATCAACATGTGCTTATCTATAGTTAATAAAAAATAAAGATCAGTATGTAGAGACCGTCGTTGCGTAGTGGGACAGCCGAACTGTAGACACGATGGTTGTGGGTTCAATTTCCACTCGGAGGAAAGAATATATTTAAATTGTTTTTTCGCAATGGTTATTCTAGGGAGCCTAGTGTGAAGACACTCCTTCCTCCAAATTCTCCCAATTTAATTCAAGACGATGCGTGTTGAGTGGCGGAGCACAACGTTGCAACCAGAACGAGGAAATGTAAATCATTCATTGCGTTGAACCTAAGTCGTTGCTGTTACGGAGCCAAGACGGACAGTGTAAAATATAAAATACCTATAAGTTAAAGCATTAGCTCGAGACGCCAAATGTGTGTCCTGATCATTAGAGCCAGGTTGGCAAGACGCATGAGGGGTTAATGGCAGGTTGAGTATAAGACCCGCACATTCTAGCAATGCCTCTTCACTGCTGGAGAAAGAAGACCAAAATTCAGAATTGGACATGTCGAAAGCAGTTGTCTCGTTAACTTGTTCGTGGTGTTCAGCGTATCCATCTGGTTCTAGACCCTGAAATGTTTAAAAAATGTACTTAATTTTAATGTAACTATTTTTTAGAAATGTATCACTAGGTTTTCTCCATAAATCATTATAATACAAATTGCAATACTTTTCTTTTCTGATTAAAGATTTGCTCATAACTATTTCGTATAATTAATCAGCAGATGAATTATATCAAAAAGTTAGTTAGTTAGTTAATTATATCAAAAAGTTCGTTTAGCAAAACGAGTGATCTATATCGTCCTATAAGATCATTATTTACAATTATATTTTATGAATTTGTACCAGGTTCTCATCCAATCAGACGGGTACAGAGGGTTACATTAAAACCATTACCGTAATAACACAATTAACGGCTATGCAACTCAAAAATAAGTTTTTTCAAATCAGTAGTTCCTGGGATAAGAACATTCAATTAAACAAACTCTTAAACTTGTTTAATTGAACTTCGTTTATTCGAACTAAAGTGTAGGACAGATTACTTACTTCTTCAGCAGCATAATCTCTAGCTTCATCATTTTCGTTCAGTTGTTTCTTAAGATCTATTTCACCAAGCATTAATTCTCTTTTACTTCTAGCGTCCTCTCTAGCATCGCGACGTTTTTCTACGAAAGTAATGTTATAAGTTGTATTAAAAATATATATTTTGATAAATTACTCACACATAGATAATTTGATAATTAAGATGGTAGCATTCGAAAAAAAATGGTGTCAAAATGTGAAAAAACTTTTGCGCTATCAAAATTTTGTTTCAAAAAACATCTCTTGCACTCACGTTGTCTCTTTGATTTATTTCTTTCTTCATCGATGGCTTCAACCAGCACTTTCTTTAGATGGTCCAGTTGTTCCTCACTGTTGGTCACAACCTCTGCCGACTGTTGTTATACAAATTGATTTATTCGAAATTTCTAACAAAAGTAAGATAAAGAAACCAGCCCCGTCGTATCCCGCACATAGTAGGGTAGGCAGAGAGAAGCTAGGGTTGAGACAGCGTTTACGACGCATCGCCGAATTTTCGAGATTGTGTTCGAGCTCGAGTGGTGACGCGGCGGTTGTGGGTTCGGTGTTAATGCCTTTCGGCGGCAAACGGAGAATAAAGAGATTTATATAATTATGTGAACTATATATATGCAATAATAAACATCTCTGAATAAGATTTTAACAAAATTATATCAATCATTTATAGTGTAGAGTAAGCCAGTCGTGGCGCAGGGGCAGGCGTGTGATTGTAATCGCGAACAGTTGTGAGTTCTGTTCCCACTCGAGAAAATGAATTAGGATAAAGCCGGGATAGATGCCCCATCTTATAAAATGCGTTTTAGTAATGTCACCTGATTTTCATTCGAAGCTATCCGTTCTCGGAGTCGAACCAACACCCTTTTGCCTTTATCCCCAAGCGACTCTAATTGTTTTAAAACTTCATCAAAAACTTCTTTTGAACCTCCGTCTTCTTTTTTATTCTGTAAGAAAAGAAAAAAATATAATTATTATATGTCTGTTAGCTCCACAATGCTCTCATTATTTTTTTATGTCAAATTATAGCATATAGGTCGTCGTGGCGCAAGGGATAATTGTAAACGCGACGGTTATGGGATCGATGATTCATTTTACCGCTCTGTTCGACGAAACGCGGCGTTGTACTAATTATAATAAAATCGTAAATTATCAGTGTCTGTACGTGAGAGATAGTAAATAATATTATTGTTGGCATTTAATAACGTAATATAATTAATTAAATTTTACTTTATCTCAGGCACAAAAAAATATCTGCTTACGCTAACGTCAGAAACGGCTTAACCGATTTTATTGTAGTTTTCACTATTGTATTTATGCAAGCTTCCCGTAACATTAAGCGTTTGTTTTATTTCATTCGTTTCGTACTTTTCGTTCGCTCTTTAATAAAACTTTAAAAATGTTAAAAAACTTGTTTATTGATAATTACAATAAAATACATGATTATAAGAATAGATCTTTATGTATCTATATACTAGGTATAGTAAAATGATCATGAACTAACTGATAAGCTGTTAATCTGCATACACTAGGTTATATTACTAGATAGTGTGATAGATGATTATTAATAAATGTTATAATAATACTTTTACTTTATCAAATATTGTTATCTGAAGTAATAGATCGAATGGTACACTAGCTTATTGAACAACTTTTTAATGTTTGTGGTTCCATACTTCATACGAAATAAACGAAACCCGTATAGGATCACTTTGTTTCCTTTTGAGATACGGAACCCCAAAAATATTAAAGAACTAGAAATATGCGGCAAAAAATACAAGTTTCTTAAGAAAAATACAGTTAGTTGATCGACGCTAATCTTATATACTCTTTGTGTGACAAAAAAAGTTTATAATTAAAAAACAAGGTACTTGTCAAGTTCTTAAAAATCTTCAAGGCAATGAACAGCGAAAGTAGTTATTGTTTCTAAATCCCTGATAAAAGATAAGCAAAGTGAGAAAATTTCCACGGTTAGGAATTTTTTGTAGTTTAAATACGTGTACTATATTATATTTCACTGTATTTAAAGATTTTTTTTATCGTTTTATACTAGTCTTTTATATTTATATTAGAATTTTACTAATTTCTTCGAGACTTTGAGCTTCTTGGCATATAGTAGGGTAGATGGGGGGAACCTAGTGTCAAAAGACATTGCGTGTTGAATGACAAGATTTTTTTGGCATTTTTCTAATATTATGTTAAGTAAGATTTAGAGGAAAATTAATTGTAATATTATAATTTTTAATGCTGTATAATTTTGATTTAAATTTATTTGTTTTATTTTTACTTACTTCTATTTGAATGAAGTTGCAAGTAAAAGATAATATACGAAATATTTTATGTATAAAATATTTTATATTCCAACTTAAAATCTAAGCTACGACAAAGGCCACGTCCAAATAAAAAAAATGCAATTCAAGCTTATAAAATAAACTTACCGATATATCTTCACTACTAATATTTACTTTGACATAAGTATCATCTCTAATCTCATTTTCCATTGTCTTATTGTCAATCCCTTTGTTGGATATAGAACTGATAACGTTATCAACATTTGCATTGGATATATTTTTGTTACTATCTGAAATTGTTGATGTATTTTTTGTATAGTCTGTTTGTTTGTCTGTTTTATTAACTTTTATTGGCTCGGTAATGTTGCCTTCTAAATCTGTAAAAACGATTTAAGATTAATACATAATATCTATAATAATGTTATTATCAAGTTGAATAATTGTTTGGTAGAACGAGTTAATCTCAGGAACTGTTTGTTTGAAATGGAAAAATATTTTCATATTATATATTACGTTTATATTTTACAGGCTGTCGATGTTTGGGAGTTCCATCACTACACATGATAATGATTACATTTTTTTTTTATGGAAAAGACACGGCAAACGAGGGTCACCTGATGGTAAGTGATTACCGCCGCCCACG
>DWAO01001690.1:0-18056 GCA_018230605.1 Heliconius congener
AGAATTCGGCAGAAAGTGGGGAACGGAGTGTCTTAACACTAGGTTCCCTCTGCCTCTCCCCTCTCTCTGTGTGCGGGATACAGCGTGAAGCTCATTTGATTTTTTCTTTCTTGAAATCTCCAGGTTTTGCATAAAATCCTTCGAAATAATAAAAAAAACATGTCCTAGCTTTCACTAAATAAAATGCCAAGGTTTTTATCGGTACATTTTTTAGGAACGATAATGAAATAATCCACAATTTCAACACACAATCCTCACATAAAAGTATAACTTACTGTAATGACTTACAGTAATTGAGACGTAGTTAGACTCTTTACCGGTGCGACGACGGAACCTCACGCAGGAATTATGCTCAATCAAACTGATAGCCTTCGTAATGGCCAAACGTTGCTTTGAATCTAAAAAATATAGACTTATTACTTTTAGTTTTATTATCACATTTATTATAAATGAGTCCAGTCGTGACGCACGGGCACAAGTGTTTGTATAAACGCAACTGGTTAAGGTTTCGATCTCCATTCAAGGAAATTAAATATGTGTTATATGATTTGTATTTTATATGACTATGGTGTTAATTTCTAAAAATAGTGATGATTTTTGTATTTATGGAGAAGTATACTAGTCACGTTTCGTCCTAACTTAAAAATTAATAGTTCTGCATTGTAACTTGTTTTCATTTTAAGCATTATCAGCTCAACCGGCTGAAAAGGAAAGATGACCATTTGTAGTCGGTATCTGATCGCCATAAAATCATCTTATACTGACGATGTGGTGCCTTTTTCATGTATAAATGCATCACACTCGAAAATTTTCGGAGAGATGTCCAAATATGATTTAAACAAAAAAAATTAAGTGTCTCAGAGTTAATTATTCAAAGTTTGATTACAACTAAAAGTTTCTATTGTAATTTTTTTTTACACTGCTAAATAAAAAGTATGGCCAACTGCCTTTTATTTATCCTATATACAGAATGTTTTGGTCAACATCACTGTAAATGAAATCACAGTTCTTCTTGGCTTTTGTAGAGTAGTTATCTACTCATTAAAAATCTAATACAATTATTTATTAATTTTTTCCCATTAATGAAAAAGTGTTTTTTAAAACCAAACATATAAAAAAATTATCATTTTCGCAGTCGCAGTCATAAATCTATCAAAGGGAAATTGCCGCATACGCCTCATTCCGACATCGACTCGTAGATATTGGTGGCAAAGTTCAAAATTGTTTAACTTTTAGTAATATTTTTGTAGTAGTATGTGTTTACGTTATTGGAATCTATGCGTAAGTGCGTCACACACAAAACAGATATGGATAAACATCATAAAATGAAAAAAAAATCCTACATCTAAACTGTTGAGATATCTCGATTAATTTGTTTAGGTATGGGCTTAAACTATTTTACCCTATATGCCGTCCCCGAAAAAGGAGCGCTGACGCTTCCATCCTGTATACGTGATTAATATGGTTAAATATTTTCATTTAAAATGTGTTATAATGGCGAAAATCAAAGATGTATTATTATTATATTTAGGTCATATTTGTATTTTAAAACCTTTTAAAATAAATTTATATATTAATAAAGTTTTCTTTTAAATTATTTTTTTACATATAAACAATAAACAACTTACTGAATTCATTTTTTCCAAATTCGTATACAACAACATTTCGAGGCCATTTACTGTTAGGCGAAATGTAAGCATTTCTGCCTGTCGCGTAATCAGTAACTAAGCTTTTTATCTGCCAGTCGTCTAATAAAATGTCGCCTTCGAACTTGCCACTGTTCTCCCATACATTGCCTTTAAGATTTGATAGTATACGCGAATCTAGACGGTAGCCGTTGTCTGTAAATTTAAGAAATATTTTGTATAAAAATTAATAAATAATACTTATAATAAAATAGTTTTATTTATTCCACAGAATACGTTTTCTTTTTTCATTATAAAAGGCAAATTGTTTTGTTATACAATTTTTTATATAAATATTTACTACCTATACATTTTATTTAACTAATAGTAGTTTACTACTTAGTACTAGTAGTATTATTTTACTAGTAGTATTATTTTTATTTTATGATCTTTTAATTAGTTTACTTTAAATCTGGATCTCGAAGTAAAAGGAGGAGGAGGAATCAAAGGAATTAAATTTTTCTTTGTCGTCAGCTGTAGACGTTCAATATAATATATATAATATAATATATTTAATTACTAAAACATTAAGGACAAATGTATTATAATTTTATCAAACTGAACGAACCTTCACGGCTTTTTTCCAAGTATTCTCTAAAGGCATCAATTTCCTCCCTTGTCTTAGCAGCAGGAGGACTTCCCGCTGTCAACTCCACCAAACACAATAGCAAGCCGAAACGCAACATTTCGAATCGTTACCAGAAAATATATAGACCCAATATATAGCTAATATCGGAAATATGTTGATAATTCAATTAATTTGTCAAAAAAATATATGAAAATCAAAAACCCCGACTGCATAAATCCAAAAAAAAACAAGCCCAAGTCTGTCAAGACCTTTTATCTTGAGGTAGCGTGGAAGTACCAAGCTGAAATTATAAAAATATATTAAAGTCTGCGATCCCTTGGACTATTGAAAAAATCTAATTTCTAAATCATTGCACCAAAAAGATACTAATCATGAAATTTGCATAAGGGGAGAACTTATAATACATATTATATAACATATTAATTGATTATTATTATTCTAATGGAGTATGGGAAACTAAATACCAAGCGTAGATAAACACCAAGAAAGTAAATGGGTCGGACTACTCGATATTTTGGAAAGAAAGTTTATAGCTCAAAATTTATAGAGTATACTCTATAAATTTTCTGCTATAAACTTTCTTTGTCCTAAATCGTGCAGATATCTTTCCAAAATATATATATATATAATAAGAAATACCAAGAAGCAGAGAAATCCCACACAGATCTTTAGATTACTTAAAGATATAGTTGGACCACTTTGACCTCACAAAAGTCGGCAGAACTCATAGTTGAAACATTTTTGCAGACGAAAATGTGTTGTTTCACCAGCTAGATCATTTACACATTGGAAAACGTACAAATGACGACGCAATAAAAAAGCTCGCTGAAGATGATCCCCCGTTCGCTACAACTGAGCTGGATAAAGTGCTATACAGCCAGAATTCGAAGTCCCTGCTCCTATCGGACGGCATCTCAAATAAAAAGATATTGTTAATCACTCTATATAAGTACTGGAGCAGAAAGTTAACACTACGCTGGAAACAGTTGTTAAAATGGCGAAACGTGATAAGTTAAACTTTGCAGTGCACAAGAAATGCAATTCTGCTAACGAAGACAATCAAATACGATCCTCCTAGTTTGCTTATGTTGGGGGCCACTAACTCCTTGGTCTGGTATTGATCGCAAACTCACCTTCAAATCGTACGTGGCTGCCCCAAGTAAAAAAATTTGTAACAGCAAATATTTATAAACAGCTAGCGCGCACAGTGAGGGTGAAGTGGGGTGTAAATCCAGGAGTCATTAGAACCGTCTACGTTACAATCTTGGAACCCATAATTCAACTGCCATGCAGATGAACCGAGACCGGTTAAATACGCTTCAACGAGGCTTTACTCTGAAGAAAATATAATTGATTATTTATTGACACGATCTCTGTTATGCCATCGTGAATTTCGGTCACGGTTTCTTATATGTTTGTCAATGAGATCAGACTTTCCTTGTTATACATTTACATATGAATTAGTTGTAACTAAGATAGACCAATGCTACTACACTAAAGGGTTAAACTTTTTTTTTTATTAATTTCTAGTAATCTATCTATCTTTATTATTATAAAATAGGGAAAAAAATGTAGAAACCTTCAATTACAACAACATTGAAGATTTTTATGATATAACATTTAGGGTTATACAAAAATAGTAACAGAACACAAAAATAGTATTTGAATGTTTTGTTTCTGTTTTGTACCTATTTACGATTAGGCCCGGATAAGATCAAGATTCAAGACTACATTTGATTTCGAAGGCTTCCTACGTAGAACCTAGTAGTAAGACACTCTTCTAGTGTTGAGTGGCTTAACTCAACGCCGCGTTTTGCTTTGTCACCAGAGCTAACAAGTGGAAATATAAATGTAAATAAATATTTCATCTCCTCGAGTGGGGATCGAACCCACGACATTACAGCCACATTTTGTTCCCCTGCGGCGCGACTAGCCTCTATTATTTACATTAGTTATATTTAATACTAGCAGACCGGTGGTAGTAGTGGCGGTTCTTAGTGGTAGGAAAATTCGAGATATACTTTTAGACTTGGAGTGGAAGAAGAAAGAGGTCCTCTAGAATAACATATTGTATTAGAATTTAAGATGGACATTGTACAATCTTAATAGTATTTTACTCTAGAAGAAATATAAGTTCTGTAAAAGCCTCGAGGTGTTTGATTTCGTTACAAGATAGAGTTCAGTTAGTTAGAACTTTTATTGGCAATTTCAAAATTTCTCACATATTGAGTTTTTTGATCTTACTTCATCCATATATTTTGGAGCTTTATGTCCATTTTACCCGTTTTTGGATTAGTTGACTAAAATGTAATAAAAGTAATCCTTTAAAGTTTTTGCTTATTTTTTTTCCTTTCAACTATTAAATATATAAAATTTAAAAAAATAACTCAATCTCACATTGTTCAATAAATTTATTTAGTACAATTCAAGATCATTCGGTACGTATAGAAAATTAAAGCTTAATTAAATAACAAAACATTAGTATCATAAACTACACTTTCATTTATATAGCGTCATCAGCCACAACGACTGCAGAAATCTCTTCAGGCTCAGAGACAATTGGTTGCTCGTCATTCAAATATTCAAGGCCGTCACGGTTCCATGCTCCAGCGCAGTTGTAGTGTCTTCTCAGTCTTAGCCAGTCGTAGGCACTCACTTGTTCCATCTGCCCCATGGTTCCGACGAAAGACTAGTATAAATACAAATATACATTAATATATAATTGTGTATTTTAAATTTGAAGAAATAACAAAGATTATACGTGATGAACTTATCATAAGTCCATAATAACGCATTATGAGGTAATAAAGACTTTTTTTTTGCCTACTCTGCCTACAAGCGTGATACACCGCTTGTGACAACCTAGTGTCAAGACACTCCATTCCCATATAGATAATTCTGTCCCGCTGATTTCTGAAGGCAATGCGTGTTGAGTGGCAGAACTCGAAGCTATATTTTGGCTCGTCACCAGACCACGAGAATAAAACATTAAATATTTCATTTCCTCAAAAAGGAATTTAATCCACAACCTGTTGTGCTTACAGTCGCCCGCTTGCTCTCCTACACCACAACTGGCGTCAATATATACCAATATTTCGTTGCGCCATAACCTGATTTACTTCATAAGTATTGTATGTGTTTTTTAATAAACATTTCAACTTTTATAAAAATATATATCATCTTACCCTGAGAGGTACGATGGTAGGTTGTCCATTCTTGCTAAAAGCGTGAGAGCTGTAGTGCATGCAGCTGGTGTACTCGTAGGGAAGGCCAAGATTGCTTACGATGTTAGTGTCGTATTTATCGAAATTGTGTGCCATACCTGTGCAAATTAAATGATATATTTATGTTAAAAAATTAGACAACATAAAAAAATTATAATATTTATTCTCCTACGGATGTCCTTACTTCTGAATCTATCACGTAGGAAAATACCGAGCTCTCTCGATCGACCGCTGCGCGATATTGAGCCTTTTAATACACATAGTCAGTGGCCACGTCTCACTCCCGTATGTCATAATTTCCTGAAGTTGGACTTACCTAACTGGGCTGCTTGACCCAGGTACATCGAATGGTCAACAATTTCGAAAGAGCTTAGTTAAAACTAAGTATTTCTTGAAATATGTTTTTTTTAATATTTATAATATAGTGTCTTGGCATATTATTATATAAACCACGAAATTTAATATCATAAATTACCTCTTACCATCTACAATATTTTGCAATTCGATTCGAACAAAGTCATCTCTATCATGAGTAGACTGCATGTGGAAAAAGCCGAGAACATGAAGCCATTCGTGGACGATGACGGTGGTGTGAAGACATCCTTGACCAGGGTTGCTGCGTGCCAAATTCAATGTGTGTACACCGCGAGTGCCCCAAAAGCCAACACTTGCGTAGCATCCATCAGATCTTCCCTATTATAAAATACAATACTGTTAAATATATTGTTTTTAAGTGAAATAATCCAAACCTTTTAAAAAGTGATGCTGGTGGAAGGGAAGTAGAAAGATGAAGCAATGATTGTGGGCTTAGATGTGTTCTTAGTTTAAATAATTTGCCACAAAATTCAACGTAGAATTCTGCTGATACAAAACAGGCCATTTTTAAAATTAGAACTTTAGATTAAATGCTGAACATAGTGATATGTCACTATGTTCAGCATCCTTTCCTTCCTCCTTTCTTGAAATCTGTAGATTTTACAAAAAATGTTCGTCCTTTCACAAAATAAATAAAGACTCTTTATGCCAAGATCTCTTTTATATGTATATTTTTAGGGACATTCATGGAAATTTTCCAAGATTTCAACCCACAACCTTCGCTTAAAAGTATAACACTGACTTACGGTAATCAAGACATAGTTAGGCTCGTTACCGATGCGACGACGGAACCTCACGCAGGAGTTACTCTCGATCAACCTGATAGCATCCGTAATGGCCAAACGTTGCCATAAATCTAAAAAGATACATAATCAATATACATCTACACACCTGTCACTATTATGTTTACTATCACATTTATAATAAATCACTTCGGTAATCTTTAATTACTTATTGTTATTATGTGTTTACATAAATTGATTTTAATTTAGTTTTTCAAATATTATTTAGTATTTAATAGTTCATCATTATGTTCCACTTTTAAAAATAAATTATTATATTAAAAGTATTTCTCATTTTATTTAATTTTCTAAATATAAACAATAAACAACTTACTGAATTCATTATTTCCAAATTCGTATACAACAACATTTCCAGGCCATTTAGTGTTAGGCCAAATGTAAGCATTCCTTCCTGCTGCGTAGTCCGTAACTAAACCTTCTATCTGCCAGTCATCTAACAAAATGTCACCTTCGAACTTGCCACTGTTCTCCCATATATTGCCTTTGAGATTTGATAGTACGCGGGAATCTAGACGGTAACCGTTGTCTGTAAATTTAAGAAATTTTTATATCTTCATTCTTTGTGTTTGTATCCCATACATAGTAGGGTAGGCAATGAGAACCGGAGAAACTAGTGTAAAGATACTTCTGCGGACGGAATTTTGGAGGCATTGCATTGCAACGCCGCGCTTTACCTATTGTTACTAGAGCTTGTGGGATTTAAACCCTCAAGCTGTGGCATTTACAGTCATGCTTGTACTCCTGCGCCTCGATTAGCCCCTTTAAATTTTATAAATATATATTGAAGAATCACTTTATTCTTCATATGTACCATCTCTGCTGGTCTATGTACCTACTGTTTGAACTAAAACCGTGGATTTCCTTGATTTCCATACAATGGTATTGATAACACGCTTATTTCCCTACATTATATTCGCTCACTTGGTGCTAATGATTTAACCTTGCAATATATGGAAGGGACTATGTTTGCTGACGTCAAATCTTGCAAACTAAATTAGAAGCACTTCCTCTTCTATTCTAAGGATTTGAATATTTGCATACATGCTCGGTTATAATGACAGTCAACAGATCTCTTCAACGCTGGACAGCATGAACATGAAATTTCGTACATGCTTTCAACTATGATAGTCAATTTCAAAGTCAACCATGACGATGCTGCTGCGCCAGGAGTTGGCTCCATTAAACAGATCTCCTCAATGGTCGACAGCATAAAGCTAAAAGTGCTAATATAATTGTTGTACTAAATAAACGAAAACATTGTAATGTGTTAATTAAATGATAGAAAGAAATAATATGAAAATATAATATTAAGCTACAATTTAATTACATAAAATATTAAGAAGAAAATATATGTATACTACATTTAATTTTATAAAACCAACCTGCGCGGCTTTTTTCCAAGTATTCTCTAAAGGCATTAATTTCTTCCCTCGTCTTGGCAGCAGAGGGACTTCCCACGGTCAACCCCACCAAACACAACAGCAAACCGAAACGCAACATTTTGAAGCTTGTCCAGAAAGTATATGGACCTAATATATAGCTAACGTCAGAAATATCTTGATAAGTAAATTAATTTGTCAAAAAAAAAGTAAGGCGATTAATAAATTGAAAGCAATTATCTTATCATTTTATAAAATTTATCAATGTCACTGTCGGTAAAGGTTATTATTACAAAAGTACAACCCCAACCCAAGCAATATTTGACACGTGAGCAAAATGGCGTTTTCGAATTGTTATCAGAGCCGAAACTCCCACTTGGAAGAATGTTTTTCATTTTCTTGGAAAAAAAAACATTTTCAACATATCATTTTATTGGAATTTTGAAAATACCGAGAACCGAACCTTAAAATCGAGTTTGCTATATATAGGATAACGTATGTATAGTTAAAGAAGCTTCAAAAGTCTCATTTTGGACCAAATACAAGTGAAGATATTGAAACACCTTAAAAAAATATTTATTTTGTATATTTATAAATCTAGTCACTAGTACTGAGGAAGGATTTCCCACAATTTTTATGGGAATATTTAACTTAAAAATAAGTTCATTTATGTGCATTTATAATGATATGCGCTGTGCTTTCATCTATTCGAAAAAAAACAACTATTTTAATAGTAAAATTCTTCACTTATTTACTTTGAAAGGCACAGATGCAGTTTAACCTTAAAATTCAATTAAGAAATATTTTTTTCTTATAGATTTTTTAACAATATTTAATCTTTCCATAAAATTTACTGAAATGTTGCTGAAATGAACAACTAATATTAAGCTCTACGGTCCTTTGGAGTATAGAAAAATGAAGCTTCTATGTCAATACAAACACAAGATACGAGCATTTTTATGTTTTGCTGCATTTTATATGAAATTTGTTAAATAATCATTGTCTAGCTCTACGGGAACCACCTATACCTTGTGCTTCTCGTGTACCTACAGCTGTGAACTTAAGCAAGAGGTGCGAACTTACAATATAAAAAAAGAACAAAAAACCAATAAGAGACAATTTATAGACATCCTGTGGAAAAAAATCTTTTCAAACTTATTTTGTGTTCCATTTTATACAAAATGAGTTCATACGGACGTACGCAATCCTAAATTTATCAATTTTTATAGTTCTTTCAGTTTTCTAAAATTGATACAGTACCCTCGGTGGGCGATACCCACTCGCACTTGACCGATTAAAAAGAAAAATCTCACGTGTATAAAACAGCTTTTTAATAATATTTCTGGTGCATTGTCTTATCTAAGTAGGTAATTATATTTTGTTAATAAAAGGTTCACAAAAATTATTATTATGGGCACATTACTTTTTTATATTTTAAGTATTATAGATAATCTTGATATGTAATATTAATTGATTGTTTATCGTCATCAAAACAGTAAAACGATCTCTCTTATGCCCTCGTGAAACATTTCGGTCACGGTTTTCCATATCTTTGGTGATGAGATTAGACGAAATACTTAATTATATTGAATTTTATACTTTTACAATAAACAATCAGCTTCAAGCAGATAGAGTAGGCAGTATCCTCTGCCTACCCTGGTGTAGGTTTCGACCTAACGTTTCCGCGCTGTGCCTCTCTTCAACGTCGCCCTATGCCGCGACACTAGAGTGAAGAAATGGAAATATAAATTTAAATAAATTAAATTTCCATGCATTCCCTAGAGTGGGGATTGAACCTACAACCAGTCGCGGTTACAATCACACACTTTTTGCCTTTGCGCCACGACGGGGTTCAATACATATACATTTTTACATATGAATTACCTATATAACTTGGACAGACTAGATGCCTTAAAATAATAATTTCTATAAATTCCTATCATATTTCATACTTATATTATAAACGTAAATGTAAGTTATTTGTTACGCTTTCATGGCAACATTATTCAAACACGTATTATTGAACTTTATACACATATTTCTAGCGGTATTAGAAGGGATTCAGGATATTTCTGACATAATCTAGACTAAGTATAAATGAAATCAACTTCACGCTGTATCCCGCACACAGCAAGGTAGGCAAAGGGAACATGGAGTGTTTAGACACTCCATTTCCCACTTTCCGCCGATTTCTGGAGGATTTGAGTAGCAGAACTCAACGCTGCGCTTAGCCTCGACACCAGAGCGAAGAAATGGACATATAAATTTAAGTAAATATTTTATCTCCTCGAGTAGTGATCGAACCCACAACCAGTCGCTTTTACAGTCACACTTCGTGCAACTGCGTCACGACTGATCTCAATATCATTAATATACATATATCAATATAGCTATATTAATAAATACAGTTTTTTACTGGTAGACGTAAACAAAGAGTTTATTTACTCTTTACAGTATGGCAGAGGTCGCTGTGGGCAAGCCTTCTATCGTGGGCCCCCACTTTTTTGGAGGTCCAATTAAACTATAAGAAACAATAAAATTTGTTCCTAATAAAAGTTTTTGAGTTATAAGCAAAAGTGTTTGATCTGTAACATAAAACATGGCGCTGAGTTGCAAGTATATGGGCAGTGACACAAATTTCGGTAGCACATGGAGAAAGGAGTGACTAGGTTCCATTTGGCTGCCACTTTCAGCTGTAAGTTTCTATCACATAGGGTGGATACGGAAATAGCCTGTCAATGGCCAAAAAGTCCACGTAAATGAAGTTGCGGGCCGCTACGAGTTTGAAACCAATTAAATCATGCCGCCTTAAATTCATTCATTTATACTTAGCTTACATTTTTATATTTTGTTTTTAGAAAAAAGAAACGTTTTGTTTGTTATTCTACAATTTACGTTTATAGTTTATCACAAATGAAATTTTCAACGTTGCTTTACTGATAATCAATATAATACCAATAAATATCTTTTATTATCTAAATATATTAATCATTGATAATGAAAAAAAAAAAAATCAAATTGGGTTTTTCTGGTGCGAATAATTTTATTCATTAATTAAAATCGTATCACAATTACTATGTAGAAAATGATCTACTGTCAAAATATTGAAGAAAGGCATTTGATGAAAGGGCAATTTATCTTTATTTTTTCTTTTTAAAAAAACATTGCTCGAACCACTATAATTCTAACTGAGTTAAACGCCGTTAAATTTTAAATATGATGATTGTAGGTTTTAATCTGAAATTTTATTGTTGTTTCATTCTCTATATTCTATTCTATTCACAGTTAATTTGTAGATTTTAAATATATGTATAATCGTAGCAAGCCATTACAAACTATTGACTATAATTAATAATTTCAATTATGCCCCTTATTTAGTTAGCGTTACGTAGAGTTATAAAACTTTCATACAAGATTTCCATTTTAAAACTTCAAACGCGAAACTTTCACCCACCCCGTCTCTTAAACAGGATCTATAGGTTACTAACTTTGTAGAAAATTTTCAGAAAGTGTCACTATTCAACAATTAAAAAATTATCTTTTGAATACTAATTCAAATTGTTCATATCCAAATTCTAAAATATGGAACACTAACGTTATCTGTCCTGATTTATTTTTTATAAAAAAAGGAGTTTGAAATGGGTAAAAAAAAGTCATAAAATATGTCAAATCCAATTTATTTTGCTCTATATATAAAAATATTTCCGTAGCTCTACAAAATAAAAAATAGAATATCAATATAATACTTATGTATATATCGTAACAAACATAAAGTTACAAAATTATTGGACGTAATATCATTCTCTCGTTCCTTCTAATTTTTAATATAAAAATTGTTCGGACCCACTCAGACCTGCCTTTTCTATAATTGCGTCATTCACACCCTCATGTAACAAAGTCGCAAAATAATATGGGACTTCGCATCGGTTGTATATAAGCATAGCTAGTGGGGAACGGAGTGTCTTAACTCTCTTCATTAGGTTTCCCTGCCTACCCTGCTATATGCGTAGCTGTAACCTAACGAGCTTTAAAAAACTTTTAAGAAGGCTTCATATTATTATCGCTGAAAATGCGTGAGTTATATTGCAAAATTATTTCTTAATATATACATAAAATTTATAAAGTATTAAAACTTATTAATTACGCAAACTATAGAATTCGTATGTAATCTGTTATCGTATGTTCTTGTATATGTATGGAGCACAGTATTTGTAGAGCGCTCCTAACTTGATTAAAATGCTTCTTCACTATACAAAATAATTATTATTGAAATTGAATGGATTAAAAGACAAAATATTTTCCTCAAACATTATTAATTACTTTTTTATAGATTTTATCGTTATCAGTATTTACTGGTTTTATCCGAATCGTTTTAAAAAATTCATATTTGATTTATATTTGTGTGAAATTCATACAATTTAAAGTAATAATGTTTTATTTTAATAGAACTATAACTATCTTGCTAGAAGAGATTTGCTTAGGTTCTAGTTATGGGATCCAGTTGAAATATTTTTTTTGTCAAAAATTTCAATTATTTTGGAAAAACAATTTACTATAAAGCTATGACAATTTAATATGAAGCAGTTTTTAAGTTTACAATCCAATCACATTGAACTTTGTATAACTATAGTACAAACATATTAAATTTTAACTCGCGCACTTTCAGTGATCTAATAAACAAGTCTTCATTACACAAATATTGTTATACAAAAAAATTACATCATTTAATGTTGGAGTTACCTATAACAAATTGTTTATAAGAACATCGTCAGGTTAGTGTTCCAAGCCACAAATTATTCGGTTACTTCAGGAGTGAAGACAATCGAGACCTGCTTTATTCATTCTCATTATAAAATATTTATAGTGTGATATGGCCGTAGCATAAAATAATTTTACTATGTGAAAAAGAAATATAATTTAGTAGTTTAGAACATTCACCTGGCGACATATTTATTTTCAAATATTACACATCTTAGTTCAACAAACTGTAGTGGTGTAGATTTATGAACGAAATCACTAGATTTTCTGTGTCTTATTATACAAAATCTGAAAAATGCAAGGAAATAAAATAAAATTTTATATAGTAATTACTAATGCAGTCCATTTTCTTACGTATTAAGACCAAAGAACTCGACATACCACGACTGTCATTCAGCATTTCGATGATTGCAAACTAAATCAAATGTAAATCTCAATCTCTGTTACAAACTAAACATAGCGTTCTTGTGGCACATTGTTCTTAAAACGCTTAAAATAACTTATATTATATGAGCTCATATTACAACTAAACGTAAAACGAAGTACTTGTGCCCTTATGATACATACATTTTCTTTAAACTATTTACTATTATAAAAAAATTTAATGCCAATTAAATACCTGATGAAAAATTTTAAGTTTTTGTTTTTAAATATTAAGTGATATGGTTTTGTATAACTAAAGAAATTGTCTTCTCATGTAGAAAAAAACATTTTAAATAAATTCAACATTAAATCGATCATTTTGCAAACTGCATTGTTTAGACAGAAGCTATTGAAATATTTTTTTTTCTAAACAGCAATTAACGTAATCTACAACAGATTTTATTATCTATGCTACTTTTTTATCTACGATATTTTACTACTACCACTAAAATTACAATAAACCAAAATATATTTTTTAAAAAACTATTGCAACAAAACAAATAATTTGCTTTTAGCAATTTCATCCTAATTATCGGCAGTGAACAACTGGTTTCGATAGCTGTCATTGAGCAGCTTCAATAATAGAGTGCACAGACAAAGCATAAAGTAAATATATTCTTTTATTACACAAAATAAAACAAAAACTTTATGCCAAGTATTGCACGATTAAAAAAATAAAAAAATATATTTAAAACTATAATTAATATATACAATACTATAATAAAAGACGGAAATAATATTTAAGCACGCAACCCGTCTCGGGATCGTGATATACTTCTAAACTCCTATTTCGATCAGTTATTTTGAAAGTTTTACCTTCATCACTTAACCTAAAAAAACTTACAATCATTATTAAGTAACTTAAACGAAATGGCAATGATTAAAAAAGAGTACTATTTAGATACTTCCTACAAATTTTAACCACATAACAAATTTGCTTTGGATAAATCACAAAAGACTTCCATTTTCTTGATTAGAATTACTAATTTAATTGTTTTTAATTTTTTTTCAATCGAAAATATAATTTTTGACCTTTTTTATATAATATATTATTTATAGAAAAAAAAAATATGTACCTACATTTTATATTTTACAATATAAAAAATTTGCTTATGCAGTCATTGACAGTAAAAAATATCAAATTAAAGAAATACAAAAATACAATTACATTGTTCTTACGTACATAGTAGAGTGTAATTTTACTTCTATAGACATCATTAGGAAAAATTTTCAAAAATTTTATAATTGGCAAGATCTTATTGAAAATTGTAAATTCTCGAGTATCTATCAATACATGTATAACCACAGTACATGAAATCTAATCTTCCAAATTATTTATTATCTGTATTTTTAAATATTATAATTTTGACAGCATTGTTAAAAGAATGATTAATTCTTTGTTTATAATTGTTCCCATGGCCTTATTTTTATTATATACTAGTAGAAGCATATGGCAGTGCTGGAGTTTGAGTTCATTTTTCTACAAATACAATTGTAAAGGCTAAAAAATAGAGATACATGGAGTATTTAATATGATCCGAGAGCGTATGAAAAATAAATGCGTCGTTATATTTAATACAAAAATACATTATATCATACTTATTTTAAAGCAAACTTGTGTCAATAATTCGGTCTAAGCAATAATTAAATTTAAGGATATTTTGAAAAATGTTTTAAAACATGTAATTTTTTTTAAAAAATGAGGCCGTCGTGACGCAATGGCACACTGTCTCAACGTAAACAGCGGTTCGATTTCCACTCAGAGCAGTGTTTTATTGAAAGTGAGAAACGGAATGTCTCCATTTTCGCTTTGCCTATACTGCTATAAGTCGGATACAGCGTAAAGCTAATTCTATATATTTTTTATATAGCATGATACATTTTTTTACTTAATTTTGTAGATAGTTAAAAAAACGAATTACCGACACAAGAGCATTAAGCGCTACAATTATTAATGTTCATGAAAGCAGTCTTTAGTTCAAGGCCAAATTATATTTAATTGGGGCTAAAGGCAATATTGTAATATCACTATACTTTTTTGTGTTTCTCCACTAATATTATAGCTATAGGGTACTTGACTTTAGAAGAAAAAACATGAAATTGATTTATTCATAATCTGTAGTATAAAATTTTACAATAATATTATGGATCTAAATATGTTCTTTTTATAATATATATATATATATATATATATATATATTTTTTTTTAAAAAGTAGCCAGCCACTTACTGTTCAAAAATCAAGTACCCTATTTAAATTCCATCCGCACATGAGCAAAGTCAGCTCAGTGGTCGCCTCTGAGTAATTCCATGAGAAGATTGAAGCTGGGACCGTCGCCATCTTTGCTTTTGTTTGCGGGGTTGAGCATTTCTTTACCGACTTGCATGAAAAACTGTTGACAAAAATTAAGTTATTTGGTTAGTTAAGCAAACTGAATTATGAAGATCAATGGATTAAAAGATTTAGAGGCCATCTTCAGTCCTGGCGTAGGAGCACAAATGTGCGACTGTAAACATGACAGGTTGTGGGTTCGATTGCCACCCGGGGGAATGAAATATTTAATATTTTCATTTCCTCGCTCTGGTAACGTTGAGTTCTGCCACTCAACACGGGATGCTTCCAGAATTCGGCGAACTATAAATTGATATAATGAGTTCCTTCTCCTAGCACATAATATTAATAAATTAACGGAAAATAATAAGTAGAGGAGCGTATTATTTTAAATTATTATTTATATTTCACTCTTTTATGTACACTTTCATCTCATATATAGCAGAATAGAAGAGAGAGAAATGAAAATCTTTGAGTCCTCCGATTGAGAGTCGAACTCACAACCATCGCGTTTACAGTCAGTAATTGTAGTCACTATGACTTTAAGTGACACTTAAGCGTACAGTATGGTCGAGGCCTAAAATTTAGCTGTGGACTTGATTTTAGAGTTATTTCAATTATTTTCTCCCGAATTAAACAGTGTGTAAATATAGCCTAGCTCACAGTATTTTTCAATAAAACAAAACGAACCTGGCAAGTTCGTTGCAATTCAGGAATACGTAGCAACAATTCGCCAAACTTAGCGGGCGTGTCCGGCGAGTGCGTCGCCGTGTACGCTTGAAGCGCTGCGAGCGCTTTCTCCTGGGATGCTCTCACTTTTTCCGCTTCTCTTAGCTCTGGTGCGTCTGAAAGCAATAAAAAAATATCGATAGATAACTTAAGGTTTTTTAACTGTCGATAATTTTTTGAGAGCAACCATATTTTTTTGTTGTCTTAATTTTTTTTTCTAATTGTTATATTATAGTACAGACCTTTTCTTTGAAGTACTTTATACATGTACTCCTTGACTAGCTCCTAAGCTCCAAAATACGTATAAATATTACATTTACTCAGAAATTATATAAACACACTATATGATATCTTACAAATGTATTTTAATAATAAATATAATAAAATATTTTGTATAAGTGAATATGAATACAAACCAGAAGTAAGAAGAACGATCACTTTCAGAGCAACATATTCGTATCTGTCCACCCGCAGTCTTCTTAAGTGATCGGTGAAACTCAGCATCCGTTCTATACACGGTGTTAAACCATACCTGGAACAATTAAGATAATGAGTACATAGATCAAGAAAAGATGAATATAGGACTCATGTGAGCGACTCTGTAGGTTGTGGGAAACAAAACAAACCTAAAATACTTATTTAGAATAAATAAATAAATCAGCTTCACGCTGTATCCCGCACTCAGCAGGGTAATCAGAGGGAACTTAGTGTTAAGACACTCCGTTCTCCACTGTCTGCCGAATTCTGGATTCATTGGGTGTTGAGTGGCAGAACTCAACGCCGCGCTAAGCTTCGACACCAGAGCGAAGAAATGGAAATATAAATTTATGTAAATATTTCATCTCCTCGAGTAGGAAAATAAGTAGTTTTCTTTCCTAAGCGTGGATTAACACTTTAAAAATGTTTAAAAAAACCAAAACTAGTTCGTTGTTTTTTTTTATAATTTCCAAGAGTTAGTATCCAATTTTCGGTTAATTATAATATAATCGACTGTAACTTATTTCTTTTATGAAAAAAATGAATTTTCCAATTAAATAATCATTTAAAACCTAAACTAAAGAGCAATCAAAATGAATCCATACTCACTTGGCACTCTGATGCAGTGTAATACCGCGTCCGCCGCCCACGCGCACCTCCCCCGGCGTGCTGACGCCCCGGTAACAGCACGACAGAACCAGCAGCTCGCACCAGCTGTTTATCAGTAGGCAGATTTGGTCGTCGATCTGTTTTAATGAAAGTAATTTGTTAATAGATATAACACAAAATGTATTAAATTAAGTATAGTACGGTAAAGGAGTTGTGGCCGCTCCAAAGTTAGGCTTCCTACTATGCATTCCTACAAATTGAGGCCGGTCGGAAAGTGGGGAACGGAGTGTCCTAACACTAGTTCCCTCTGCCTACCCGGCTGTGTGCGGGATACAGCGTGAAGCTGATGTATTTAACTTAATTTTTAAAATTAAAAAAAAAAAAACAAATCGGTGCAGGCGTCTATATATGCAGCTAACTTCAGGTCGGCATTCCTTTCTAAGTACAGAATATGAGAGATGAATATAACTAAAAATATTTTCTTTGTATATATTATAACATTCTCTATAAAATATTCAAACTGTAAAAAGCCATTCTAATCTACTCATTCTAATTAAACGGCGATTACTGTTTCTAACCAAAAAATTTAAACCAATAACGAAACTATCAAAAAAATATAGCTAATATTTAAATACTTACAGAAATATTCTTAAAAAGCGGCAAGCTCTTACACC
>DWAO01001691.1:0-18043 GCA_018230605.1 Heliconius congener
CTAATATCTTATCATTTACACTGATCTTGCATTCCGTCCTTTCTTCATCTCGTTCCTAAAACTGTTAAAACGAAATATCTAAATACAGAAATTTCTTCCCAGACTATACTGCTACGCTCAGAAGCACGTGAAGTCAATCCGCGCCGTCACGCGGACGGTGCAGCTCCCGGACAACAGGACCAAGTCGGTGAGAACTCGCGTCCACACGCACGTGCACTCGTCGCCCTACCACGTGTCGGACCACAAGGCCGCCATCACAGTGGGAATCATCATGGGAGTGTTCCTTCTGTGTTGGGTGCCATTCTTCTGTGTTAACATCGTTGCTGCGTTTTGCAAGACTTGTATACCAGGTTGGCATATCTATATTTTTATAGGAATATTTTTAGTTTATAATTGAACGCGCTAATTTCAATAATTATATTGAACAAGAATATTTATCAAGGAAGGCTGTGTGCTACGTTATATCACGTTAATCGATTATTTTGTACCTGCGGCCTAATATTCCTGGGGCGCTTAGTATGTATGATATTACGGGGGCGAAGTGCAGGTAAAATCTAGTCTATTATTAGTTCAAAAGCCAATCGTAGGTAAATGAAATATTAAAAATACTTATAAAATTTATTTTAAGTTAATCTAAGCAATAAAGATTTATTTTTTATTGTTTTTAACTTTTCGCGGTTATGATAAAATATGTAATTGGTACAGAAAATAAAATAATAATTTTATAATTCTTACGTATGTTTCATGTAACTCAAATATTCGTTTTTCTATTATTTCTATCAAGCAGTCCTAATATTATTCAAATTAATAATTGATAATATTAAACAGAATAACAACAATCTTAATAGATTTATATATTTCTGTAATTACCTTTAGCAAAGTAGTTATTAGCGACTGTAAAATTATTATCCAATACTTCTCAAATTGTTTTTAATTATACAAAAAGTTTCGCGAAGTTATTAAAATAATACGGTACCATGTTTAAATTTACTCATAAAGGCCTTTGACGTAAAGTTAGAAATGTCAGACCATATTTTGAATGTATATCCTTTGTACAAATTAATTTAATCAAAAACTATTGACATCACAACATTTAAGTTAATTAACGATTTTAATTATAAATTCATAAAACGTACATAAACTCAAAATTCAATTTATACAGATTCCTCATACAGAAGATTCTGTAGTAATTAATTATGATGCATTACCCGAACCCATACGTGACATACAATGAGACATATAATGAGAAAATAAATGAACAATCCAAAGGACGTGGCCCACAAAAATATTTCTAGCATTAAATAATTGATGGGCGATCTAAATCGAAAGCTTGAGATACGTGATAAGGAAATTACAAATGAAATTGCCTCAGAGATTGTCGAAGTGGTGGATAAACATTTGGGTCAGTGTGTTGCGAAGGCAGCCGTAATTAGGAACAAAATGTATTTATTATTAATGACATTGTAAAAGCACTTTATGGTTGTAACGCCCTAAGTGTTCTAAAATAAATGGTTTATCTAAACATTAACGTTGATTGTATGATTCGTGTTATCATATAAAATGGTTTAACATTTTTTATTTCAAGTAATATTGTTGATAATATACTATGAATTTGTATGTATTGTAGATATATTTAGAATACTTATAATTCAGAACCAGAATGAATATATTTTTAATATATAACCTATTTATGTATAACGTATTTATATTTCTGTTGTTAAATTTTGTATACGTAAATATTTTCATATTTAACCTAAAACTTTTATTACAGATCTCGCATTTAAAATCCTCACGTGGCTCGGCTATTCCAACTCCGCGTTTAATCCGATCATTTACTCCATATTCAACACGGAGTTTCGTGAGGCGTTTAAGAAAATACTCACGTCCAAATATCCTCCTTGTTGCGGATATCAGACAGTGAGAGCAAATACACCAACGAGAAATGATAATTTTGTCACTGATTACGGAACTAAGACTCTGGTAGTTCGGAGAAGTGGCTCCTTAGGTCTTTCTGGTGTCGATCCTACTCCAAGGTCTTCGGCTGAATCTGTGAAACCTTTAAGGGATTATCACATCTGACAAGAAGACGGGAGCAGCAACAATGGACTGCTCGACAAAAGCGACGTAGTGTAAGTAAAAGACTGTTTATTTTGTATATCTATCTTATGAGTTGTTCTTGTAACGTAGCAATAAGATGCCTAGCAATTCTATTTTACATATCAAGTTGATTAGTATAGGTGCATTGATTAGAGCTTCGTGCGATTCTTCTAATAACCCTATTAAAAGATAAGATATAGATAACATTGGCAAAATTATAAATTATTAAAGATTTATATTTAAAAATTAGCTTAAATTCATCTATTTGATGTAGAGTTTTTGTAAGGCATCCATTTTTCTATTTTATTGGTCAGTTTTGAGTTTGTAGAGTACATTAAATGTTTTTAAAAAAGATATGTATAAGTCATCAATCTTTTGTCTTTTTAGCTAAAATATGTGTGTGCAAGAAGTGTAGCTTCAAATTAAATAACTTAATTAATAAATCAACTTTAATATCAAAAATTTAAAGTTTATAATAGAATATTTTCATGTTCAATTTATTATATTCCTGTGATACTTTTGTATATAGTTAAATAACTTTATTTTAAAAGTGTAAATAAGAATACAGAATTAAATATATTCTTTATTAAGATATCTAACTATTAGTTAATATTTAATAATGTTATAATCAACGTTAATGCCTCATTTTCGGACGTTTTTAGTACTTTACTGATTTGAGGTTTAGTGATAAACCTCTTTGTTCTTCACCTTGATGTTCTCTGCGCTGAGTGACCAAGTCCAATCGATCTTACTAAATAAATCCTTTCAGCATTTGTACCCACAACTATTGTCTTTCGTCTTAACACAATACAATGTTACAATGACCGAGCTGACGTTATTATATGTTATTAATATTTCTATAAATGTAGTGTTATGAAAATGAAGTGTTTGTTTAGTTGTACGCGATAATCTCAGGAACTACTGTTTCGAACCGAAAAATATTTTCCCTTGGAAACCGGGCTTAAAGTCTGTCATACTCACAATACATGTATAGCTTTATCTACTAGTCAATTTAGATATCTTTGTTGTTCCTAATGTTATATATACAAGTTATAACATTTAAACAATTTTAAATTTGCTGTTGTCATATTTGTAGATATATAAAGATTATAAATGGTTCTCATTACTAGAAATTCTGTAAATGTTTAAATATGGCTGTTATTTTTTTTTTTATATAAAGGTCCATTTTAGTTATTAAACAATATTTTTTTTTTTAGGAATTTACTCAAATAATATGTAATTCGTCATTTATTTTTTAACTAGATTGAAGTCTTTATTGTCATTCTTGTAATATATATCAAATATTATTCAAGCTTAGTTTAAAAGTTCTCAAAAATATTTAAATTACATAATTACTACGAACAAGGCTGCCGTGGCGCAGTGGCACAAGCGTTCGTTGAGAGATCGATTCCAATTCGGGGGAGTGAATTATCACTTATTAATATTTTCATATCATAGGTCTAGTACAAATGCAAAACGCGGCTTTGAATTTCACCACTCAACACGTATACTTCGTATATGCATAATTCTTCTAAATAAAACACCAATTTAATTTAAATAGTAACAAAAATAACATAAACAAACGGGTTCAAAAAAAAACCATTTTAAATTTAATATTTTAAGCAATAAAAAAAATATATTTTCGAGAACTTTTGGACTTAATTTTGATGCTGTTATGATTAAAATATTCTATTTAATAATAAGTATATGTAGTACATTTATATAGTTAACTAAGTACCAGATGCTTTCCAGAAGAACCTTTAGTATATATGAATATATTACAATGGGGAAAAGCGCTAATGAAATTTATTGATATAATTGTAAAAATATTATAATAGTGTATCGCTATACGAATGTTGTAATGTTTTTAGATTTTATTTATTGTATATACTTTCTTCTGTAGAAAATATGTTATAGTTTCTTAAAGGATATAATATAAATATTAAAAAAAAATCCTTAGGAGGATTAATTATTTAGTTACATCTAACAATGAATAGATAGAAGGCACGATGGCCGATTTTGCCTCTCTATCGCTTGTTCCGCGCTCTCGCTTGCACTATCTTCTAGACGAAACGACGTTAAGAGGACAAAGAATTGACAATTTATCGTTTAATAAGTTCTCGATGCATACATGACATTTACAATACCATGTTGAAACCTCAAGAAATAAAATACGTATTTATGTCGTAACGAAGTAGGACAGGTTATACACAAGTAGGTTACCTACAGAGTGGCGTTGCAGGCAACTTTTAGCTCATTTCTCTTATGTCATACAGCTTAGCCGTTTTATTTCAGATGGAAAATGATAGCTGCGTGTGAAATTCTTATTCTATATAAAGATTGATGATGTTTTTTTTTTGTTTTAAGGTTGTCATTTTGATATTTGTTCTATTTTATTTTATTTATATTTCAATATTCATTATTTTGTTTAATTATTCCTTAAATGATAGAAACTAAATTCCATGATCTATTTATACAAAAATTTATAAATATTTTAAACCTGTTAAATCAGATATAATTCCTATTTATGTGTCATATTGACATATTTTAATAAAAATGTGAAAATATTTTTCCCGTATCCGCACATTATAATGTGATTCATCTCAATCACAAGCTAATGGCTTTGGAAGTATTGAACCTTTTATTTTGACTGTCAACTGAGTTATTAAGTTCGCTTCGTATTAAAGTACTGAGCAAAAGCTGTCAGTTTAAAATCCTTTTCTTTGGTAACGAGACTCCGCCACTCAACACAACACGCCTCCAGATTTCGGCGGAAAATGAGGAACAGAAGCATTTTAATGGGAACGGAGTGTCTTAACACTAGGTTCCTAAGTTCCCTCTGCTTACCCTGCCATGTGCGAGGTACATCGTAACGGTGAAAATAAATAAATAAATAGAAATAATAATATGTTACCTAAAGAAAAACAGTTCTTTAAATGAATGGTAGTAAATAACATTTTGCTTCGCTGTTCTATATATATTTAATTCGCTGGATTTGAACCTGAGAACAACCAACAAGTAAATTAAGTCAAACGTTCAGAATCGTTACAATTCAAGTAGAATACAATAAAAATAAAATATATAGCTATATATATTGGATAGACCATCAGCTTTATGTAGTTGTCCGTGGGGAATGGCGCGAGCACTAAGCCACTGTGTGGAGTAACACGCTTCGGTGATTTTATCTCGGGAACGTAGAAATTTTATATTTCGTAACTATCTCTTTTCACTTCTGCACAATTTTTTTTTTAAATATTTTGATATTTTTTAGCTTTACGCTGTATTCCATATCAAGGTAGGCAGAACAAAACTGGGAATCTAGTGCTTAGACACTCCTTGTCTATTAAGACACCTACATTCGCCATTTTCCGTTAAATTTGGGAGAAGCAAAATTTACATGCATAGTGTGTTAATTATTATTATAAAATAGTTTTAACCACCGAAGAGAACCAAAAAAGAGGAATGTTATAAATTAGACCCCTATGTTTGTCTGTTTTTATGTGTTTATGTGTCTGTCTGTGGCATCGTAGCTCCCGAACGGAAATACAGATTTGAGGTGAGGTTTTTTATTCGAATAGTAATTTAGTCAAAAGTGGTACTTAGCTTTGTCTGGTCAAAACCCGTCCTACTTTTGAAGTTCACCAGCTGGTTTCCTGGCTCATGTCGCGGTATATTGCAATATAATATAATTTTCTCTTTAGAATTCAGTGTTCGAATGTCCTTAAAATTTAGTATATATATATATACAATAATATGGTATATATATATACAATAATACAATAATATGGAAATCTTAACCTGATGCTGCAGCTATCGATCATTGGCATCGGATCATACAAACGTTGATAATACACAGCATTCTATAGTCAGTAGTAGCACAGTTGTAAGTTGTTTTGAAATATATTCTGTTTTCTAATATTGTATAGTTATATATTGCCTTCACGGTGTATCCCGGAGCAAGACAGGTAGGGAATCTAGTATAGAGACAGTTTCTTTTTTCACTTTCCACCGAATACAACAGTATAATTATAGTTTAATGCCAAAGATATATTTTAAAAATAGCGTCGCTTTTATAAATTATTTAAAAATGTCACAAATATGTCAACCATGAGACCTGTTCCATATTCCACACACGATCAGTGAATTAAATATAGTCAACTAAATTTCTAATGTGCATTGCATATTGAACTAAAATATTTACTTAATCTGGCGTCGAGCCGAAGCGCGGCGTTGAGTTCCACCACTCAAAACGCAATGTCTTCAGAAGTCAGCGGAAAATCGGGAACGGAGTGCCTTAACACTAGGTTCCCTCTGCCTGCCAATAAAATTTATTTAATTTAATATTAATATTAAATATTTATTATTATTATTTAAAATTGTATTTTAAATACCTATCTTTAAGTATAAAGCATTATTAAAATTTCAAATACTGTCCATATTATCATAAAAATAATTAAAAATATAACCAAATTACGCTGTCAAAATGTCAAAATCTTGAAATTTAATCATATTTTGATTTCATTTTTCTTCTAAAACATCTAAGTTATAAATAGCCGCTCGACTAAAAATGGCAACGAAAATGTTTTTTCTTCATTTTCATAATATTCAGAGCGTAACGTTCTGTGTGCATGAATGGAAAAAAATTGCAACTTAAATTACGATTTCTGTTGTTTTTATACTTTATTTAGTCTTTAGAAGCTAAATATGTTCTTTTCTGTACATTTTTTATAAATTATTAGGATTGGAACCTGTGCTTATCATTTTTAACGATATTACTAATATTATCGAGTGACTATTTGTGCGGATGGATGCTTGTTCCACTTTCATGCAAAAATACTAAACGGATATAGATGAAACTTTATAGTAATATAGTCTATACATCAGAATAACACATAGGCTACATTGAATATATGTAAAAGTGTTGTATAATTTGGCTTTAACATTAATAATTAAACTTAAGCGGGAGAGGCCGCGCGTGGGTCCCAAGGTCATATAGTGAATATTGACAATTAATAGTTAGTTGTTGTGGACTCAATACGGATAATGATATAATGCCAATAAGTATCGTTACGTAATTTATTTAAAAGAATACTGTTATTTAAAAAAATCACATAATAACTTAATCACATATGTATACCGATATAAAAAGCTCATTTACTTAATAACTTCTAAAGAAAATATGCTTAAAACACAGCGCGGTGTTAAGTTCCACCACTCAATAATAGTCTCAAAAATTGAGTGTAAAGAGGGGAACGGCGTGGAGTGAAGGAGTGAAGTTTTCTCTACCTACTCTGCTGGTAATGTGAAGCTAAAAAAATAATTTCTAAATATATTTTTATAAAAGAATAGCGTTATTTTCAGACATTTGTTGCTATTTTTAACACATTTTACTTCAAAAGAATGCGCTAAGATAACCTTTTCGAACTTAAGATTCAATGTTAACCTTTTCCAAGTAAAAAGCAATAGTCTTTATTAATCTTAGATTAATATAATAAATATAAAAATATATTAAATAATATAAATAATCAAAAACTATAAAAAGATTATATTATATAACTAAAATATAATGTAAATATTTATATTATATTAGTTTAGATATATTATATCTTATGAATCTTTTATCGTACTAAGAATTACTATAATATTTAGTTTGTAAGTGACAATCTTTTATGAACCAGTATTATAAAACAAAAACAGTATTGTAAATAGAATTTTCTAAGTTATCTTAAGTCTTATCTGTTTCAAGCTTGCCAAGAATAATTGATATATATTTATTATGAATGTATATATATATGTATGTACTATGATTTCTAGTCAAATATAAAATATATTCCAATAATATCGTTTTATTTTTATCTCATTTATTTTTAAGAGTTATGTTAAATATTGTTTAATTGCCTCCAAATATAAACGCGGCCGTCGTGTCGAAGCTGCATTGACCCTGAATGTAAGCGCGACAGTTATGGGTTCGATTCCCATACAGGGAAATGAGTTGTTTACATTATATAATGAACGTGAAATCTCTCGAGAATTGGTTGGAAAGTGGGGAACGAATTATCATATCATAAGGTCACCTTAGTCTACCTTGAGATTCTATATGTGAGTTACAGCGTGAAAGATTTCTTATAGTTAGAAAATTAATAATATATATACATAAATACCATTACTTTTCCAAAAGAAATCGAATCCACAATCATAGCATATCGTGCATTTTATTCATTTATTCTTTGTACAGCAAATTGCAGACAAGTTAAAGAACAGTTAAAGTTTTAAATTGGATTTCTGTCGAAGCCACACTTGCTTTATTGGAAGAGAATGACATTTTAAGTTTTATAGTCCAAATAAAATAAATTTCGTTTTAGCTTTTAAGGAAAGGTAAAAATCATTTTATAAGTCACCTTGTTTTACAATGCTGGCTGCACCCTGTATTTAGACACTAAATACTAATTGGAGATCTAACCATCACGCTTTATGTAAACAAACGATTAGTAACCTATAATAACATTATTTGTCAAAGTAATATCAATCAACCAGAACCAATTTTTAGTCAAATTTATTATATATTTTATATTTCAAAAATTGGTCCAATTTTGACAAAAAGCAATGTCTTACATAGGGATATCCACATTACAAAAATTGTACAATTTTGGTTATTTTAATATTTATGGCAAAGGCTTAGTACTTTTAAGTTAGTCTATAGCCTAATGCTAGGCTGCTAAATGTACAAGGAAGATCTACATGTATATAAAGGGAGAGATTGTTTGGTGGAACGCACTTATCTCAGGAACTATTTCGTTCGTTTTTTTATGTTTTCTTGTCCATTTACATTAGAGGAAGGCTATATACTCTAAATCAGATAAACCGGTTTAACATAGCCCACTGTACCAGCGGTTAGGGTAATACACTTTGTTTGCATCATGACGAAGGTGCGAAGCCTTAGTTTGCGGCTTCGCCCTCGTACGCAACATATACAGTCAATAATTTATATAAATATCAACACATCTAAATTGAGTTGGCAAAAGAAATAATACAAAACCTTATATTATATGCAAGAATTTTATATTAAATTCATCACAAGACAATGAAAAAGCAATATCTATTAAGGCTCCTAACTGATACGTACAGGAGCTCCATTATAGCGTCGCTGATTTGATAAATGGCATCTCGATCGTTTCATCTTCGTCGAAAATATGTCGTAAGTTTTTTTTATTAATTCATTATAATCATAGAATACTTAGAATAGAAGTCTATAGAGTTATTTCGAATTTATTGAATTTGAAATTTATTGAACAGCTTAAATTTTTCTGTGCTCTGAGGGAGTACAGACCTGAATATTTTATATTAATTACAACGTGATATCTCCACGTGATCTCGAGATAAATGGTAAAGGACAGCAAAGTTATCAAATAATGGATCCGTTTATTTTTGTTGCTTTTAAAAAAGAATTAACTTTACATAGTAATAGAATGCATATTAAAGATAATATATAATAAGGCAAAAGTTTCGCTCAACTCCAGTACGACCGACATCCAGTATGCGGAGAAAAGCTACTGTCAAAACTGTCTGTTGCGTTTACAGCCGCATACTGGTACTCCGAGCCGAGCTTTGTCAAACAGAAGGAAAAATGAAAAGGGAATCAAACCCACAACCCCATGTAAAAAATACATCAAGCTAAATACAAATAATTATTTAATATATAATTACCTATATAAGGTAATAACTTCATTTAGAAAGAAAATCTTCATTTATACAGGATGGCGCGGCGGCGGCGCTGTGGTCGGATGCCTGCGTCTCCGCGGTATTCAGCTATTACCGAAATTCCTGCTTGCGAAGCCCGAGACCGTATTAATAACGAGAACGTTGTGAAGTACTATTTATTGAGCGATGTATTTATTATGTTTTTTTTTCTTTGTAGCTTTACCTACATATATCCTATATTTTTCTGTGAACTTCCTATCGATGCATACTAAAGGATTGATAAACATAATAATAAAAATTCAACCGACTTCAAATACCTGTCAATTACATAACTTGTACGTCCTCCCTTAAAATACGCAAAAATACAGATATATCTAAAATTAATAGAATTTGATGAACTTCGATTAAACCAACAGCGAATATCTCGATATGATTTTTGGCTTCCGAGAAAATTGTAGGCAAATATACGAAACATTAAGGGGTTATATAAGTTCAAATTTGCCAAGTAGATCAATATCACGTACTGTATGGATATTAAAAACCACGTTAAAAATCACGATTACATTTTTCGACAATGAAACAAAAGATACATCATTTATACATAGTAGAGTAGTCAGAGAGTGGGTACCTGAGAACCGAGTGTTGAACCGAAGCACTAAGTTTCCATTAAATCACTTTCGTTCCCCTCTTTGCGCCGAAATCTCGAAGGAAAATTGAATGTTGAATGGCGGATCTCAACGCTGCATTTTGAAAAAAAAATGAAATATTTCAATCCTCGAGTAGGAGCCAAGCTCACGCTTGTGACCTAGCCTCACGACGGCCTCAAGAAATAACTTTGTTGATTTTTTTGTAACAGGATGTATATTTTCGATTACCAAATGTATCCCAAAATTTATATATAAATGTATGCTAAAAAGATTTTTGTAAAATCCAGAGCGGATTTCTGGAGAATATTGCTTTAATTAAAAAAAAATTCTATCCCATACATAAAAACTAAGTCCTTTGACTATAAAATCAATTTCAAAACTTTTCAAGCTTTATTGCGGCTCGCTTTTAAGCTGTACTCGTATAACCGTTAAATCCGTTAATTGTTTCGCCTCTATCGTTTTGTATCCATTCAACAGAATCGCGATGCATTTTTTGTATCCAATCTACACTAATACCTATTGAATTAGAAATTTTAAATATTCACAATTGTCGATAGTGTTGATTTTTTGTTGTTGTTGTTGCTATATTTTAAGCTATGATGTTGCTACGCAAATGCTGGTTGATTGGTTGGAAACGGTTTTAGATCCGATTCCCAATCGAGGAGATGAAATATTTATTACTTTTATTTATTTACTCAACACACATTGCTGTCAGAATTTGGCAATGAGTGGGGAACGGAAGTGTCTTAATGGGATCGGAGATTCTTTGCATAATGTGCGGGCGGTATGTGCGGGACGCATCGTGAATTAACAAAATAAAATGTTATCATCATCGCTAATATAGCCTGCTGCTGCCTGCTGCTGCCTTCTGCTACGGGATGCATCATGAAGCTAAAAAAATAATAATTAAAGATATTACCGACATACAAATTCCCTTTTTTGAATATATTTATGTTACGGGAAACAGGTTACAGAGATCGGTGTTCTAACTGGAGTAGCAGCACGACTAATAGCTGGCAAAACAAGAGCGCCAGCGAGAGGAAACGACATTCACCGACATTTTGAATGCTTCTTCTTTCCGGTAATTAAGTGTACAGACTGTTTCGGCACCACTTTAAATGGAACTTTGCTTACAAGAAACTCTTCCTGTTCCAGCTTCAGCCACCTTCCAGTCCCATCATCAGATCAGCTCCCTTATACCATAATATTATATAATAGAAGTGCGTGTACTTCCTATTCTTATAGATTCCATTACACAGTTAGTTTCTTACATACAGGTCGATCTAATAAAATCGTGTTCAAAACTACTATCGTACCACATACTACTATACATAAGCACTCCATACATTCAGAGTGCAGGATGAGGAACTCGTAGCAGTGTCCCATACACTTGTGACCCAATTGTAGGGTTAAAAATCGCATAAATCTTTGCTCTCACTGTCGAGGTGATCATTAAGCGAGAAATATGACATAATTCAAATTATCTAACAATATTCAAACTAACAACTATCTTTTAGAAACAGACTTTTCCATAAATCATTTAGAAAAATATTACGGTGAAATAAAAGTATAACTGCAATATATTATTATGAGCATTCGCCATCTAAATATTCTTTTATAGTTTCTAAATTATAATTCTCTTACAGAAGATAATCAAATAGTTCCTGTGAGCTTCATTTCCGTAGATTTACTTTGTCGTGCAAAGTTGCTCCTCTTATCGGAAGCCTTTCTATGAACGAAAAGTATCGCTGAGACTTTTGAAAGTGCACTAGAGGGCTTTAAAATCTATTTAATTAAGTTTAACAATCTTGAAACCTAGTTAAGATAACGAGAAGATAAATCAAAAAAATTGAATAATTAATAACAATAAATAAATAAATGAAATGGGGAACGTGCAAGTGAACTGCAGTGTGCGGGATACAGCGTGAAGCCGATTTTTTTTATAAAAAATAAAATCAAAAATCTCAAAAAACAATTTGTCATGTTGTATCCCGCACTCAGCAGGGTAGGCACTCAGAGGGAACCTAGTCTTAAGACACTCTGTTTCCTATTTTTCGTCAATTTCTGTAAACACTCCGTACCAGAGAGAAGAAAATGGAATTATTAAATGTTTAATACCCTGGAGTAGGAGTCAAACCTACAACCTATGGCGTTTAAAGTCACATTTTGTGCCACTGCACCGCGACTGCCCACATTCTCATTGATTATGTCCTCATGTTAATTTGTTAAATAGCATTTAAATAAATATTATAATATAACTTTAGTATCTTATGTCAGAAGAGAAAGAATTTCTTGAAATAAAGTTAAACTAACGTAAGAAGCATACATAACAAAGTTTAGGCAAACTTTTAGCTTTAGCTCTTAGAATTGCACATTTCCTGCAAAGGCTAAATTCCTTATTTTAGTAGTTGAAAACACAATTATAAACTATCATATTTTGTAAATTATCTGTCATCAGCTTCACGCTGTATCCCGCACATAGGAGGGTAGAGAGGGAACCAGCACTAAGACACTCCGTTTCCCATTTTCCACCGAATTCTGAATGCATCACGACATCAGAGCGATGAAATAAAAATATTATATTATATATTTGGATTTGTATCCACAATCTGTCGCATTCAGTCGCGCGCTAGTGCCACGTGCACCACGACTAGCCTGCACCATAACACGTAGAGTGTAAGAGTGTAACAGTGTAAGAGTTTATATGCAAAATTTTATTCCTATGATCAATTCTTTCAAAACTTTAAATAATTTTCTTGATTTAGTTCGTGACATTCATTCCACTGAGCCAAACTTCAATTACTTCAAAAATAAAATTCAAGTCAAGATCGAGTCAAGTTCAAGTTAGATGAAGCTACTTACTATACCTGTTCTTATACTTTAAGGATAATAGCTCTAAAATTTGTTCTAGAAAAGTTTCACAACTAGCGTCCTCAATCATAAAAGCATGATTGATCATATTCAAGAAGTCAATCAAAGAAATATAGTAGATTGAATAATACTGCATAAGTGCCATTGTTAATATACAATAGATTATTATTCCTATTATAATTGAATTAATGTGACCAGGAAAGAAGACATCAGTGTTTAGGACTATTTTAAGAATGCTTTGTAGATGTTTTTAAACAGTATAGAGCAGGTTATTTTGCTTCGATGTTTGATGCCACCATAGCGCAATGGAACAGTGTCTGTAAGCGTGGCTGTCGTGGGTATGACTCCTACTGGCACTGAGGGAATGATTATATTCAAATTATTTTCTTTAGCCCAAAGCCAGTCGTGGCGCAGGGGCACAAACTGTAAACGCGAATGGTTGTGGGTTCGATCCCAATTCGAGGAAAATATCTATTCAACATACATATTTCCATTTCTTCGTTATGGTGCGCAGCGTTGAGTTCTGACAGTCAACACGCAATTCCTCCAGAATTATGTAGAAAGTGCAGAACTCTAGGTTCCCTCTGCCTACCCTGCTGTGTGCGGGACATAGCATGAAACTGATTTCCTTTAACCCGCTCTCTATACGCAATATATCGAAAATTATATAACGTAAGGAACCAAGCTATGCTTAAATATATTACTGAACGTATCCCTAGTGTATACTACACTTTATAATTCGACTTAACCCCATGGAATACGAAACATCTATTAATGTAGATGTTTATCACATCGATAGTACTAATAAAGTGCAACGTTAGGATTCATTAAGGATTCTTGGAAAGGTAATGATGAAATGTTTAAGGATTTTTTTTCTTTAAACGAAAAAATAACTAGCATTGTTTTAGTAAAGGCAATAAAAAAGTAAGTTTATATAAAAAAATACATTAAGATTTAGATTTTATCAATGACTGGGCGCTTATCAACGAATTTTTGACTATAAATTATGAAAATGTATAAACCATATAATAAGAATATATAAATAAATGCAAATGAAAATAAAAAAAGCTGATAAATTAAAAGCTACAAAGAAAATTTCCTAACTTAAGCAAAAAATTAAAAAGATTTACATAAGTACTTATATTACGACGGTTCTCGACACAGACGAGCTATCGATCTAAACGCTTTCTCTCCAATAAAGCACAAACTCACGGTATAACCTTAATAAGTATCCGCTATATAAATATACACTTGATGAATCTTACTATGAGAACCTTATAGGAAAATAAAGTATATATTAGTAACTACACTCCGTTAAAGCCTCTTCTCTTAATTCTGGCAAATATTTCCTTATCTTAATCTACACGAGGCCGTTGTGCTCTGTAAACGCGACGGTTGTGGGTTTAATTTTCACTCGAAAATTCGAAAATTGAAATATATAACAAATGGATAGTTACTATGATTTTGTTTTGTAATACCAGACTTATGACAGACCTGAAATTAAACGAAATATATGTAATGTTTAAGAAAAGTTAGATATCTCTAATATTTCTTTACAATTTCCTGAATTTACTACGTTTTAGAAAATGTAAAAGAATTCAAACGTAGCGGACTGGATCTGCGCCTATTTCTATCAACGAATTCCGAAGGCATTGTGTGCTGAATGGCAGAACTTAACGCCGCGTTTTGCTTCGTTACCATAGCGAAAAATGAAAATATGAAATATTTTATTTCCTCAAGTCAAAAACGAACCCACAACCCTTTATAGTAACACGCTTGGGCCCCTACGCCACGACAGGCCTCATTTCAAACAGTGAATGTGGTAAGTTAGTGGTAAGTAGTTCCTATTCGTGATATCGAAACCTGCGCACGCGTGTGGTTAAACATTAACATATTACAGTCAATCAAAGTGAAGTATGAAGTTACCTAATTGTTAAGGGCGTCCATTAACTAATTGTTTGTAATTTTAACCTTTGACATGCTACTGTTGTTGATGTTCGACATTCAAAATATATATGCTATATAATTTCCTGTCAAATTTGATGCTGTCGTGGCGCAATGGCATAGCATTTAAGTGTGAGGTGTAGTTGTGGGTTCTAATCTCAATCGACGGAATGTTTTTTTTATCATTTTCTCGGTCGCTCCATCACTCCAAAATTGGGCGGAAAGTAGGAAACAGAGTATCTTAACATTAAGTTAGACTGGCATCACTTCTATATACAAAAACGTATGTGAAGCTTAAAATAAGTATTGCGTATATACCTAAATATAATTATTTTCCTAATTTGGCTAAAAAAAATCGTAGAAGCTTATGGCCGTTATATAAACATCCGTCTTGGCGCAGCGACACAACGTATGATCGACTGCGACTGTTGTTGGTTTGATTTTCGCTCGGAAGAAGTTTGCGAGTCGCAAACCAAAAGTCTCTCTCTGTTTAAAGAAATAGCGTTTGAGTACATATTAATTACTGATGGAGACATTTTTTTTTTTACATTAAATAATGATATGCAATAAAATTAATAAATGAGTTCTTTACATATATAATAACTGAACATATTAATATAACCTTAATTTCAAGTTCCACTTAGTGAATATTATTAAAATATTGTAATTTATAAATGGAAATAAAGTCGTAGCTTCCACTAGACAATATGAATTTCATAAAATTTAATGCCTTTTAACTCATATCAGTTTGACGGATATTGAAGAGAACTTATGTGAGCTTTTAATGTCATAAGTGGTTTTGCAAATTTATGTACGATTTTGAATATATTACTAGTTAATACTAGCGACCAGTATATGTTCGATTACCATTCGGTGGAACGAGTTATTTTTATTTTATTGCTCCGGCAACAAGACGAAACGCGGCGTTGAATTCTGCTACTGAATACGTAATGTCTCGAAAATTGGGAAGAAAGTGAGGAACGCAATATATATACGCTACGTTCCCTTTGCCTATACTGATGTTTGCGGGATTAAGCATAAAGCTAAAAAAAATAATCTTTGTTAAAAAAAAGGGCAAAAATAAAAATTAAAATTAATAAATGTTGCCATAAACATTAGGCTACGATTGAATAAATTTCAATTTTGAGGTGTAATTTGGTAAAGGGCGGTGCTCTAATCGCCAATCATCTAGTTGTTTTCTCTCCAGGAGTTCACGATATTTCTATTTTTATGAGAATATTAATTTTTCTTTATTTAATTACTAAAGAATTATCAAGTTAAAAAGCGACGAAATTTTATCTATGACGATGTCTTCCGATATTTATATATTTATAACAATTTTTGCTGCTTTTTTCTTTTTCTTGCCTAGTATACAGTTAAAAGTAAAAGAAAAAAATATATGAGATTATGATGGTTCAGTAGAAGTGTCTTATTAAAAACTCGTTGGTACAGTCTTCATCTAGGATAGTGGATATGTTCACTTCAATATCATTTTCTTCTTTAGCGATAGTCACAAATAACAGTGGAATGTGGATCATAACGATAAGGTATTCTTGAAATAAACTATTCAAATAATAAGTTCTTTGATTTTCACGATTATTACATATCTTAAATGAAACTATTTTAACCGGATTAATCGCGTATATTTTGTATTTTTATACATTTTTTTAAAACTAGACGTATCAAATCACTCTGCCTTGCACACAGCCCTTGGTCAGGGATAGACTGAGGTGGCATTCCTCTGTCAGTTGACATAATTATTATATCAAACTACCGCCAATGATTTGTGTGTGAGCATACTGTGGATAAACCCAGCCACTACATTAGGTTTGATAAATCCTCGCTAAGGAAAACAGATACATTTCTAGAATGATCCGTGAGGCTATTGAAATACAAAAATATCCTAATTTCAATAGAGAGGATGGCTGTAAACTTTCTACCACCTGGGACCCACATATAAAATCATTGAAGTCTCAAACCCACCATACCAGAGGGCAAGATACTATCAGCTCATTCTGCAGGAATCCAGGGCAGTACGCGAGGCAATTAAGAAATCGTTGGCGGTAGTTTGATATAATAATTATGCCTTATTTTTAGTTTAATGTGTATTAAATTGTGGAAACTAACTACAAATGTGCGTTTATCAAGAAGAGTTTTTCGTATGGGTGTCGAACCCAAAAATACGCGCTGCGACAATTGAACGCGCTGTAAAATGTTAACTTATTTACAACTGAACATAATCTTAGAGTCAAGTCGTAGTGGCATAAGCATTTGGCAAGCGCGACAATTATGGGTTCAATTCCCATTCGGAGGAAAGAATTGTTAGTACTTATATTTCACAACAATAACAAGGCAAAGCGCAGTTTTGAGTTTTGCCACTCACCACGCAGTCTCGGAGGAAAGTGGAGAGCGGAGTATCTTAACACTGGAATCCCTCTGCATACTCTGCCATATGCGGGATACAGCGTGAAGGTAAAAAAAAATACGTCGCGCGTAATTAAATATTTTCTAAAAGATAGAAAGAAATTACTTTGAAAATTAATCTTTTATAAAGATAGATGAGATACCTTTCTTTTCTGTAGTTATGCGGCTTCCTCTATTGTGAGATGCAGTTTCATTGTACATTGAAAATTATTTTGTGCTAGACTAAAATGAAGTTGACTTTTCAAATATTTTTATATGCCAAGTATTTTTTTAAGATGCCAGTTGTGGCGCAGCGGCACGTAGTGTCACTGTAAAACCGACTGGTTGTGGGTTCGATCCCCACTCGAGGAGATGAAATATTT
>DWAO01001692.1:0-18039 GCA_018230605.1 Heliconius congener
CATATAAAGTTTACCTATAGCACCCTCATTCAGTACTCAGTACGTAAGCGGATTTAAAAACAAAGGATTATACAGTTCTCATGAACCCAGGCGGCTCGTTCAAAGGATTGGTGTATATGTTTCCCCATAGAAACCTCTATGTAAATACCATATTGCATAACATTCGGATTTATTTTCATATTTTATATGAATGTTTATACTTATAATATTACTTGAGGACAGTGGTTGCAAAGCGGCACAAAGTGTGACTGAAAAGCCGACTGCTTCTGGGTTCCATCTTCTCTCGAGGAGATGAAATATACTTAAATTAATATTTCCATTTCTTAGCTCTGGTGTTGAAGCAAAGCGCGGCGTTAAGTTCCGCCACTCAACACGTAATACCGCCAGAATTTGGCGGAAAATGAGGGACATAGTCTCTTAACATTAGGTTCTCTATGTGCGGGAAACTGATTTAATTTAATTTAATTTTAATCTCTAACTCAGAATTCACACGGCAGAAATCTACCAAAATGACAGAAGGAAAAATAAGTTAAACTATTTTTTTGGGGTTAAATTAATTCCCCCCGAGTAGAGATTGAACCCATAATTACAGTATGCTTACAATATATCTGAGCTTACAATCAGACGCTGTAGCACTGCGCTGTGATAGCCTCATTTTTTGTGTAAATTACTCCACAAATGGAAATCAAACGTACAACCACCATGAGGTCGTTAGTGTGGTTCTATAAGACCACAAGGTAAATCGACTTTCTTAATTAACACAAGTTATTCGAATCTGTCGCTAATTATAAGTAATTGGATATTACGATTATGAACTAATTATATATGACAGTGTAGGTAATATAGAGTTACTGTTTGTTGACAATAAATTAGTTTAACTATTTTAACTCAACTTCACGTTTTCTGCCGAATAACCAGAGTAATGTCTTTAAGACAGTGGAGAGTCTTAACACTAGGTTTCCTTTGCCTGTGCTGCTGTGTGCATAGAGCGTAAAGCTGAAAAATAAACAATAAATAACATAATTTCAATCGATAAATAACAAAAAAAATAACATTATCTTCTGTAAGACCAGTTTATGTGCAAATATACTACACTCAGTTGTACGGTCAATGGTACAGTCATTATCGGCCTAAAGATAGCTGTAAAAGATGGCTGCAGAGATTTTTGCTTAGGATTTTTCTTGCTTGAACGATTTTTTTCTTGCACAGAAAAGAAAAATTCAGAATTCGATTCTCAGGACAACCACGAATCGTCGACCGTACTCTACATTTAGGGGCTTATTTTTTTTCTTTTTGAGTTCTGAACGCTTCTGCATTTACATTTATTCTGCTCTAGTATCTGCTCAATTCTGAATAATTTTCACATATATAATAAGCAATGACGGATAAGCTAGAGGCCCATACAAGTAGTATAATTTGTAGCAATATTAAACTCACAAAAAATAAATAATTAAAACAAAATGGATTCAAATCATGAAATTCAATATATTTACGAAGCGGTCATAGTGCAATGGGACAGTGTCTGAATTCTAACTCAATTATTGGGGTTCGTTCCCCATTTGGAGGATAAATATCTATTTTTGTATTATTGTATTAAAATAAAAATTGCGGCGTTGAAATTCGTCACTCAACACGCAATGGATGGAAAATTAGACAAATAATTACGAACGGAGTGTTTTAACACTAGATTTCCAATACGCAATACTCAAAGCGCAAAGCTGACTAAACAAAGAATATGTTCTAAACCCTTAAATAGATGAAAAATATAGCAAATAATTTTTTTTATATCTACTATATCTCTATTAAGTATAAACACTCAACACTGTCCGTCCGTTAATTAGGCTGGACGTTCCATCGGCAAACTAATTTCAATTTGCAGCGGAAACCTCTCTCTATACATTTTTAACCATGCATTTCAAACGGTTTAGACTGATTACTTCAATTTTGCGAGAGAACTGATATATGTATGCTGGCGTCCACTGATTAACTCCATCTCATTGCATTTACGGCCCTCCGTTAGTATCGATATAGGGAAGCTAGCTTAAGCTATTTTAAATGTGATGAGTTGCGGAACTAAGCACAACGCTTTGCTGCGATACTAGAATGAGGAAATGAAAATATACTTTTAAATAAACACTTCATTTCCTCGAGTGGGTATGAAACCCACAGCCGTCGCGTTACAGTATATCCTTGTGTCCCTGCGCCATGACGGCCTCAATATAATATCAAATTGTTATAGATTAAAATAAATAAATCAAAAATATTTCCGTAGATAGCGCTCACTAATTGGATGCGATGATTGTATAAATGTACAGTACTCACATTTAAATTAGTTTTAATCAAAAGCAAACTGACTACGAAATGTACTAATTACAATACCACAATATTTTAATAATATTGTGCACTATAACTTTTTTCTGCTTCACGCTATATACTGCATGTAGCAGGATAGGCGAAGCGAACCTAGTGTTGAGACACTCCGTTCGCCAGTTTCTGCCGTTTTTTTGAGTCACTACGTGGTAAGATTAGTCCAGATTCTCCATTGTCGACTCTCTTCTTAACTAAAGTTAAGGGGAGAGACTCAACGTTGCCCTTTTATCAAAAATCACAAAAGAACTATTTTAAATATGAAACTTTCTGCCGCTGAATTTGAATCTACGATCACCGCATATTAAATGCTTTACAACTCCGCCAATACTACTTCAAAGTAACTTAAAGAAGTATATACGTATCAATATCTATAAGTAACGGTATCTAAGGAATTGGAGCATCTACAAATAGTATGAAGGACGGACATACATACGTACATATATGTAGTATATGCTTGTTTACGTGTTGACTGCCTTGCAATTTATAGATGGTATTCTATTCATGTACCCTGACGATAAAAGGCATTTACATTTTAAATGAATTGAGCATTTATGAATAGGACATCAATGTATCAATATCTGTTTTTTATTGACATTGGGAATGGAACATTTTAAAAATATTTTATAATGCTTTTCTAGCTACACGCTGTATCCCGCTTGTGACAGAGCAAGCAAAGTGAGCCTAGTGTTAAGACACTCCGCTCCTCACTTTTTGCTGAACTCTGAAAATATTGTATGTTGAGTGACGGAACACAACGCCGCACTTTGCCTTGCCCGCTGAGCGAAGAAATGGAATTATTAAATACTTAATTTCCTCGATAGCCACGCCTGGCCTCAAGTTTTTCATATGCTGTAAAAGCTTACCTGAAAAATAGTAGCTTATACCATTCTGTAAAATACTGGCGAATTCAGTGATTTTGAATTACAATATAATAATTGAGTAAACAAGTAGGGAAGTACGTCTGCTGAAAACTGAATAAGTTACATGACGACTATAGTTTTCACACAAAAAGGTTAAAGACTATTTTATTAAAAATAGTAAACTTAGTAGTTCTTTTACTATCTATTAGTGCTCGTGATGATATTATCAATTTCAGTTTAATTTTTTTTTTTAAATCAAACGTCTTTTTTTACTGATATCACTCACCAAATTATCGATACATAGGTTTTGAGGGCTTGGCTCCGCAGAAATTAGTGATAGTGAACGGAAATATCTAAATGGGACAGCGTGGAGCGGAAAAATAGTAATAATTGCTATACGTAATATTTGTGCTTTATTTTTTGTTTGTTTATGACAAGAAAAGCAAGTCCAAGCTGGTCTTGATGAACGAAAGGACCAGTACCTAGAACCCCTTAATATTTATACAAAAAGAAATATCTTTACAACTTTTCTAACCTCATTCTCCTCCTCGCAACTAGATTCCATATACATATAAACCCAAAAAAATATGAATATAACGTGTACATAAATTTTTATCTAACTATTTGGCGCACAGTGTAGATCGCTATAATAATTTTATATTCGACATACTAGTACAAAAACATCGTTTGCAACCACATACAAGGAGCGAATAAATATAAATCCAGAAGAAAACATGTAACGGAATGGTAAACATGTTCCACCCACTTAACTAAATGATCCGGACTGATGTTTCATAAACCCGAATTACTCATAAATTTGACTGTCTCCCTAACTAATATAATATAATATAATATCAGCTTATTACTAATACAATGTACTCATTTAAAATGGCTATATAGATATTGTTTGTCCCGAAAATATGCGAAATAAGAAAGCTATTATTTCTATTACAATTATATAATCAATTTCTTAATTTTTTTTAAGCTTCTTGTTATATACCGCCCAAAGTAAAGTAGGCAGAGAGGCCCTGGAAACCTAGTGCTAAGAGATACTCCGTTCCCATTTAGACGTTTCCGTTTTCCATTGTCCGCTGATCTTTTTTTTTATTTGTAACTTTTTCTCACAAAACCTGCTTTATTCAATATAGATTGAGCTTTCAAAAATCAATTAAACGTGCCATCAATTAAATTTAATGTTAAAACACTATGTGCTCTAAGCAACGCTCAAATTTAGTGACGTTGTATATTGAGTGGTGGACGTGAGAAAATTTAAATAAAAATTTTACCCCCTGATTGGGAATGGAACCCACGACGGTCACGGTTAGAGACAGATATTGAAACTCCGTCACGAAGACCTCAAAGATATCTTATAATTATTTAAGACTCAATAAAAGATATATGTTAAATAATAAGTAAAGTTAGAAGGGCTATACCACAACTTAGAAATGCTTCATAGAGAAAACCAGTGAAGGACTAAGTTTGTACTTAGTTGTTTTCTTTGCACTTGTTGGTTTTCTTTTGAATTTATTTATTTAGAAGTGAAGTTAAATTGGTATTTTCTTAGTTTCATATAGCAGGATATACAAAAGGAACATAATGTTAAAACACTCTTTTCTCCATTTTCCGCAAAATTTTCGAGACATTGCAAATTGAGTTGCGTAGCTCAATGCCATCCTTGATCTTGTTACCAAAGTGAGGAAAATAAAAAAATATATATTTCCTCTACTAGAAACCGTTAGATCTATAAACGAAATTATTACGAAATTATTTAAAAGCACCTACACGTTATAGCCCTATAGCGGAATAGGCAGAGATCACCTGGTGTCAAGGCACACCGTTTTCCACTTTCCATTTGAATTAAAGCCTCAAGGCCGCGTATCTTGTTGAAAATGAGAAATCAAAATTTTCAGAAGTTAAAGAGGAACCCACACCTATTATAATTATTATTATTATCTCAGAACCTCCTAATTAGAATTGGTGATAATTATAGTAAAATTACATCGAATTTATTGATATTTTTCTCATTTCTTCAATTGGTGATTAAACTAGGTATCTTGGGATTCAGTAATCGTTGTATAGTGCTCGCATGCCAACTAATGGCAGTCTCATCTATAACTTGAGTGTTTTCTTTTGTGAGATAAAAGCACCTATATTTTAATGTATAACTATTATTTATATTTATGATCTGAAATTTTGAAGAAATATTCGACAAATTTATATATACCTACATTTATTTGTATTATGTAAATTTAGAAAAAATATTTAAAAACATTCCGTATTAATTCTATGAAGAATAAATCTACAAATTAAAATCAACATATCCCGCGCAAAGCAAGGTAGGCAGAAGGAACCTAGTGTTAAGCTACTCCATTCCCTACTTGCCGCCGACTTCTGGAGCCATTACGTGTTAAGTGGTGGAACTTAACGCCGCGCTACGTCTCGACACCAGAGCGAAGAAATGAAAATATAAATGTAAAAATACATTTCACATCCTCGAGTGGAGATCGAACCCACAACCACTCGATTTTACAGTCACACTTTGTGCTCCTGCGCCACGACTCGCCCTAAAAATCTACAATTTTTTCTTTTTAAAACGATTTCCTTCTTATTTTCACTTCTACATTTTCTGTTTTGATATAAAATCAATGGATTAACAATATTCAGATTTAGCCTTTTCTTTGTTAAACGTAAAAAAAAACTCGGTATCATTAGCCAATGACATATTGAATATCTCATAACCGCTGGAATTGATGGAAGCCTCAGTTTCTTTATAACTCTATATGGCTGGAAAAGGTCAAGGGAGCCTTTTATGTGGTTACGGCATAAATAAAACCCTTTCCCTGACATAAGAGATATAAGATTTACAAACTCAGGAATTTTGCTTGAAAAGATTTTTTAAATATATGGAATTTAGTATTCAGCCAGATTTTTTTTATCAAAAGCTGTATTATATTTCGGGAGACTTGTTTAGGTATATCAAAATTATTACAGACTGAAAGATAGCACTAAACCACACTCGTGGCACAGTAAAAGTAAAGTAGTCGGAGTTTGAAAGTATAATATAATATTTCATATATATTATATAAATAAAAAATAAATCAGCTTTACGCTGTATCCCGCACACAGCAAGGTACGCAGAGGGAACCTAGTATTAAGACTCCGTTCCCTACTTTCTGCTGAATTCTGGAGGAATTTCTGGAGGCAACTCAACGCCGTGCTTAGCCTCGACACCACAGCGAAGAAATGATAATATATATTTAATTAAATATTTCATCTCCTCGAGTGGGGATCGAACCCACAACCAGTCAATTTTACAGTCACTCTCTTCGTGCCGCTGCGCCACGACTGGCCTCAATATATATTATATTGTACATTCAATAAATATTTTCACTAGAAATATTTCAGAATCGCCTAATCTTCGTTGTTACAAAAATATTTGTTAACTTAATTTATGATAATCAAGTGTTAAGACACTCTGTTCTTCGTTATCCACACATTTCAGTGGTTTTAAATGCTCTTGTCATGCCAAATCAATGAAATGAAAATCAATTTTTTAAATTTGCATTTATGTACTCCTATGACTGGACATCGAACCCACAACTTTTTTGCCGAATACGTCTCCAATTTAATATATATAAATATAATACAGATTTATGACGCGTATGCTAATGGAATACATAAAATTTATATTTACTGCCAATTACATTTATAACATTGACGACCGAGTGGCGTCGCGACTCACAATAAGTAATACAGTCAGTCACTAAAAGCAAATTGTATCAATAAAAATATTTTGGAATTAGAAATATGAAATTTCTAAAAGAATTTCGTAATTTAAATTTGAGTCGTGGCGCAGGGGTACAAGCCTGTGGTTGTAAACGTGACAGGTTGTGTGTTCGATACCAATTCGAGGAAATAAAATATTAATTATTTTTGTTTCTTCCTTCTGGTATCAAGGCAAAGCATAGCGTTGAGTTCCACCACTCAACACGCAATGCCTCCAGAATTCAGCGAGAAATGGAGAGTATCTTAGCACTAGGTTCCCTCTGCCTACCCTGCTATGCGCAGGTTACAAAATACATACCTACAAAATAAAATATTCTATAGCTTTGCAATGTTTAATCAGATAATTCTATCATTTAAAGGCTCGTGTTCGGACCGAGCCAATTATGAATTAGTGATTGAGGCCAATCTTCTCATTATATAAGGAGGTATCCCTGAGGAAATCTAATTTCACAGGAAGCACGAGTCAATAAATTAACAGATGTAATGTGAAATATAAGAATGTAAGCGCCTTGGGTATTGGGTAGGTATATACATTAAATTTTGAATAAGGTAGAAATTGGCCTGTAATGTATAGGTACAGGTGGCGAGGATATCTGGAGTTGTTAAGTATAATTTATTATACTAAACAGGATTATATTTGTACAGACGGTTTATTTTCTAGCATTGTGGGTGGAAAGAAATATCTGAAAAACTTTAGATTTATAATATACTCACGGCGGAACTCAACGCCGCGCTTTGCCTCGTAACCAGAGAGTAGAAATGAAAATGTAAATGTAAGTAAATATTTAATTTCTTCGAGTAGTGACTGTATGAACAAACTTTTCATCTCATCTACATTTATTCTATAAAGATATACTCATCAATTGTTCAAAATCGAATTGGATTAAGTTTTTATTGCTCTTAAAAAGAAAAAACGTTGCTGAAATATAGATAAATATTTTCTTATATAACATTAACCATTTAATACTACAATTCACATACTACAGGTAAGCAGAATTACCGAAAATCCTTTAAGCACCCTACAATGAGTGCATAGCAAATCTCCGCTTCTCACAAAGCAAACTTCATTAGGGCCCGTGTAAGTAAAAAATAGGTCAGTTGTAAGACTTATATACGTGTGGAGTTTACTTTGCGAAACGTTTTACAATTTTCAGCGACTTGGGTACCTACCCACCACTGTATTCTTGTTTACGCTACCTCGCTAAATAGGTAGCGGTAGTATTTGCGGTACCGGCATACGTATTTACCGTTTGTATTTAACGTAAGAGCAAATTTTTATATTTATGTACATTTTAAAATACGAGAATTGTTTGAGAATTTGTCAGCGGGTTAGTTGAAGAGAACGGAGTACTCTCTCTCGTCATCATCTTTCCTGCATACCTCTTAAGTTTCATTTACCTCTTCATATATGCTTTTTACGTGACCTTCCCACATCGATACTCACGTGTTATCGAAGATCAACCGAGTTCTGTTCGTTGCCTTTCGTTCCATTCTTGCATCGTACTTAAATCTTTAAACCATTATTTCAGCTTTATAAATAGTAGAGACTAAATTACGCAAGAAATATAGTCCTGTTACAAAAAAAACGCCAATGTAATTGCAATATATTTTCATTTATCTAACTTATATACACACGACATTCCGCATATGGTAGGGACAGCAGAGGGCCATGACACTCCGTTCCACACTTTTCGCTGCTCGAGGCATTACGTGTTGAGTGGCGGAACTCAGTACCTCGCTCTGCCACAGCAAAGAAATGAAAATATTAAACATTTCAATCGACCGACTGAGAACAGAACCCACAACCGTTGCGTCTCACACGCTTGTGCCACTGCACCACGAATCCCAAAGATACAGTTATAAATTTCTCTAATATCGCCATGATATCATACATTTCTATCTAACCAATATGTTAGAACCCGAACACGTTCTTATAATTTTTGCCCCAGCAATGATAAAGTGTACGTACTGCATCCTACAAAACCATTTCTATCTCTAATTCTAGCATGAAATGTTTCCCCAAACAACTATAACGTAGTCCACAGCATATTTCCAAGCGTAACTACCGACATGAATCCAAATGGCCGTATAAGTTAGAAAACAACTAATGTATTCAAAACAGTATGTTTTAACTGGACACCCTTAAATTGTTCACATTGTGGTCGTTGTGGCGTAGTCGGATGTTTGGGTCATCCGACAGGTGGGAGTTCGATTCTTATTCGAAATTAAATATTTTATATTTAAATTATTGTCTTTCAGTTGCGTTGGAACAAGATCTTTCGTTGGGTTACTTTACTGCCTCTCTAAAAGCAATTTTTTTTTGCCTCACGCTGTATCCCGCATGCTGCAGGAAGGATCACAGTGTTAAAACACTCCACTCCCCACTTTCCGACGAGTGGCTTAACTCAACGCTTTACCATGACACCAGAGCAAAGAAAATTATAATATTAAACATTTCATTTCTTCGAGTGAAAATCTAACCCAAAATCTGCAGTGTTTAAGACCACACGCTTGTGCTACTGGCGTCATAGTTATAGTCATATAGCCATATGGCCTATAATTTTGACAGTGGAACCTACTAAACGAGATCCCTCTCGCAAAATGCTAAAAAATATACACCCCTACATTAAACACATGTATGCTCTATCTTTTAATCTACCAACTTCGTAAATATTTTCATTTTTGATAATATCCTATATATTTACGGTACAAAATATGTCGCACACCCTAAATTATCTTTATGCGATATTATCATTTTTTATGAGTTTCGAGCATATTTATTTAGAGATAGCGTAAAACGATTTTTGACTTAGCCGGTGGGATTTTTGCTATCAGTAATTTGAATACTGATTAAAATATAGGTATGCTATAGACATTGTTACATTTAAAAGCGGCTGTCGTGAAGCAGCAGCTAAGTGTCTGACTGTAAAAGCAATGGTTTTCGGTTCAGTTCCCACTATTGGGAATCAAATATTTTGATTAGTTCGCTTTAATAATATAACACAGGCGGAGGAATCGAGTTTTGCCACTCATCACTCTCGAAAATTGGGCGGTGCGTGTGGGATATAGTGTCTTAAAACTTGATATCCTCTTCCGGGTTGCAGGAAAAAACGTGAAGCTTGCGTGAAGCGGTGTCTTCACTTTTCTCCCGAAATTCAAAGTTGTGTCGGACGAACCAACAAATCAGGTACCAAATCCAGCTTTTACTTGTTCTTCACATAGTTACAATATTTAAATATTAATTCTAATGACAAGTTGTCTTAAGAAGTAATGAACATGAGTGCCGTGTCGTTTATGCTTATTTTGGAAATCCACCGGAAAAGACGCAGCACACTACCGCCACTTAACAATCGATAATAGAAACAATATCAAATGACGTCCTCGTAAATACAGTGACACCTATTACTTACACTATAAGTAATTTATGCTAACAGTTGTATGTATGCAGAGTGATGGAAAAGATGAAAAAGATGCTCAAGGCATCTTAATCATCTGAATAGCCATAGATGGAATATGAATTGGCAACCATCATACCAACAGTTTGACGAGTTCTAACTATGTAGTGCTAGCATATATGGGTACTCTACTGTTTCTGTGACCGTCGTAGCGCAGCAGCACAAGTGTGTGACTGTAACGCGACACGCGGGGAGAATGAATTATTATTTATGAATATTTTTATTTTCTTAGCTCTCAAATTCAACACGTAATACCTCAAACATTCCGGGAAAAGTGAGGAACAGAGTGTCTTAATACTATGTTCCCCCTGCCTACCTTGCCGCACGCGAAATACAGCGTGAAGTTGAAAACGAAACGACTGTTTCTTGATAACTGAAAGGACCAGAACGGATTTTATCAAATTCCCAGTTTCCAATTTAAGAAACAACAGGGGGGCATAAATAAATCAAGAGCAAACGCGAATCCAATGGTAAACAGCGTGCTGTATCTGAATTTTTGTAGCCATAACAAATCGCTGAGAAACGCTCGCAAATCGGCTCCTTTGTTACCTAATTCCGTGCTTATGTCCGGAACACAGCTGCGTCCAATTTATTGCTTAACCTTTCCTCCTTTACAGATGGAATTGAAGACTATAAATTATATTTCAGGCCCAAATAAGAATCGTAAGTTACGATTCCGGAAATGCCGACCTAATGGTCTATCCAGCCAAATAGATTAGATGGACCATCGCTAAAAACAAACGAACTGCTCCATACAATAGGATTACTCGGTGTCTTCAGCCGAAAATTGACCTCCCAATATTTACTCAGGCCCCGATTATGCCACATCAAGAAAAGCACTCTAGGGTTTGGACGTGAATGGAATTTTTCATCTGGCGAACTAGGATATTTTGGATATCGATTTTGAAAAAATGTTATGTATATCTTTGTAAGTCTTAGAAGATTTTTAAAAGTAACAACTACGTGGTATGTATTGCCCTTAAATCAATAAATTATTTTTATTAGTGTTGTGCTTGTATAAATACATCCGGACACATTTGTAATATAAAATTTAAAAAAGGGCCAGTCGTGGCGTAATGCGTACCTTGCTAGCGCGCAAAAAAAAATGTAATAAAAAAAACTCACACTTAAGACAAACCATACATCACTTCGACGTACGAAAGGTAAATGGCGACGAAACGAACAGATCCAACCCTTTGTTAAACCATTTAATTCAAAAATATTTTTATAATTTTTTTTTTTTATGGAAATTTTATTTTATGGAGATTTTTATTATCCTGACATATCAATAAAACAAAGCAGGACGTTTAATTACTAATTATGTAATTCGCAATGTCTTGAATTGGCGGAATAATAACATAAAAATAAATAAATAAATCAGTTTCATGCTGTATCCCGCACACAGTACAGTAGGCAGAGAGAACCTAGTGTTAAGACACTCCATTCCCCAAATTCTGCCGAATTCTACGGGCATTACGTGCTTTGCCTGATGTCACCAGAGTGAAGAAATGGAAGTAAATATTTCATCTCCTCGAGTGGGGATCGAATCCACAACCAGTCGGTCTTACAGTCACTTTTGTGCCCCTGCGTCACGACTTGCCTCCTATATTAACAACGGAGTATTTTGACGCTACATTCTATCTACCTACACTGCCATATGGGATTAAGCGTAAAGGTATAAAAAATGTATTATCAAATTTAAAACTCATCAGTTTTCTAGTGTGACGCACAGCTGTCTGATATCTATTTCAATTAAGTTCCAAAAGCGATTTTTTTAGTATGTATATAAAAAATATTTTTGCGAACTAAATTTTATTTAAAATAATTACATACTATTTTGAGTTTCAATTGTTCACTTCCGTTTTCCATTTTCTTACAAATTATAAAGGCAATGCACGTTGAGTGGCGGGAATTAACGCCGTGCTTTGCCTCGAAGCGAACCAGATAACTGAAGAAATGAAAATATTAAATTTTTCTTTCCTCCGTGTACGGGTCAAGTCTACAACCATCGCGATTACAGTCACACACTCCCTCGTGTTATTGTACCAATATTTCATATTAATAATGATTATGTTTGTTTTTGCTTCACGCTGTATGGCGCACGTAGCGAACATATTGTAAATGCATTCCCTTCTACATTTTTCTCCCAAGTTTCAAAAGATTGCCTGTGGAGAGATGGAAGAACTCAACGCCGCGCTTTGCTTTAATACCAGAGCGAAAAAATAAAATATTTTGTTTTCTCTAGTCGGAATCGAATCCACAACCGTCGTAAAGCAAGTCAGACACTGTGTCGCTGTGCCACTATGGCCTCACTGATAATTTCTCCATATATCATTATATTTTATTATATAGTCATAAAACCCCTAACTAGAAAATATAATAAAACAATATAAAATAAAGCTTATAAAATAAAAAAAAGTACAATAAGGCGACCTTATCGCTTAAGCGATCTCTTCCAGGCAACCTTTAGCAAACATAACCCAAAGCCATTTATCATCATAGTTTACGTTTTACGTATGTATCTATTTATTTTTTACCTCGGATTCCACAAACATAAATTTAGTTTTATTCACAGCCTATACTTCATTAAAAATTTTCTTAAGAACGGACCAGTGATAAAATCTAGAACGACTTCAGGGCGGGGCCGTTGTGATAGTGCTCGTGACCCGACTTGAGATCAACTGATAAATGTAAAGGGTAGTTCGTGTATTCACCATAAAGTATCTTTGGTCTTAGATTGTATTCTTAACTGGTGAAATATATACACTATAAGTTTTAAATATCTGGAGAGATATAAGAAGTTGCTATTTCTTTTTGTACTGTTAGTGTAGAAATCTTACAAATTAATGATTAAATAATTAATTAATTATTTTCACTTCGTCACTCCGGTAACGAGGCAAAGCGCGTTGTTAGTCAACGTGTTGAGTGACGGAACTCTCCGTGACTCAACACTCAGTGCTTCCAAAATTCGGCAGAAAGTGGGGAACGGAAGTGCTTTATTGGAACCAAAGTGTCTTCAGACTAGGTTCCCAGGTTCCCTCTGCCTCCTACCTTGCAATGTGCAGCATACAGTGTAAACCTAAAAAAATATTATTTACTTCGTTGTATTCAATTTTCCAAGGATTACTGCCTGATTAAATATCCTATCCGCCCACTTTTATATCAAAATCTGTAGCAATGTTGGTACTCTACCATTTCACCAAACATTAAAGTTAGTTAATTAATACATAATTAGACATTTTATTTTCTATTTTTTATTTCATTACACTGTATCACTTGTCCAGAAGTCATTTCTGTTAAAATAATCATACATTTTGTCAAAACAAAGGAGGAGAGAACGAAGAAAATGTATAAATGAATTAACGAATTTACACTGAAGTGATATATATGGACAAATTCTCTTTCCATTTTTTTTATAGATAATATCATATAGGGTTTCCTGTTATACAATATCCAAAAATATATATAGTTATGTAAGGATAGGATATAGATTACTCTTCCCCTAAAAATAATCCAGTTATTCGTAAATATTATTTCGTATGAAATTTGGACTGTAAATGGTGAGATATCATAAGTACTTTAGTTGTAATTTTTAATAAAATTTACACAAAAGCTGTCTAATTCCAAGGTTTGTATTTTTTCGAAGAATTCCCCTTTGAAGTCTCTTAAAGTTTTTTTAAATGTGTCGGTAGAATTAACTTACAATTTTGCTCCTTTATGAAACTCTAACAAGTCACAATTTTATTTCGCTGCTTACTTAAACTGGTTCACGAATAAGGTTGTTTGAGTACTTTTTTATTTTTTCTTGATTTTGTACGATTTTATTTAGAAGTGAGTGAATTTAATATTATTGTATATGATTAGAGGAATCACAATACGCTAAAGTAGTTGAATAATATGTTATTATAGTATAAAATTGGAAAACATTCTCAAAAGCTATAAAGAAAACTGTTCAATAGTTTCGAAGATGTGCATGTACAAATAGATAAATAGATACACGTATAAATCTCTATGATCCATCTCAGCGCTCTACATAATTACTAAAAATATTTGATCTAAAGATACAATTTCTACTGTTTTGTAACAGTTTGTTTTGTAATAATTAGATAATAAAATTTATCAATCAAAATCAAAGTACAGAAAAGTAACCAATGTAAATATGCAATCCAATAACAAAATAACCGTATTTTGTCAAATATATATTGTTATTTACACGATGCAAATTATTTTAATTTTATTTGTCTGTCTGTCTGTTTATTCGGGCTGATCTTCGGAACAGCTAAACTGTTGTGCTTATAGTACTCAAAACGTAGTCTCCAGAATACAGTGGAAAATGGGCTGTCACTCAACCCAATGTCCTCAGAATAGGGTGGAAAGTGGGCTGCGGAGATTCTTAACATTAGGGTCTCCCTGCCCATGCGGAATATAGCAGGAACCTGAAAAACCTGTACAAAAAAAGATACGTTACAAACAAATAGGACGTAAATTTAGGGTAGGTGTAAAATATGTAAGGATCTAGTGAAGGGAATAAATTTCTCGCAGCCATTATAGACGAACACTATCCGGTGTCTTGTTTAACAGTCTCAAGGGAGGGACCCACGGAGTAAATACAGAGCACAAAAAATTGTAGAGTTGTTTTAAATATTCAATGTAACAATTTGTTAAATATTTAAGGAAACGTATTAAAATTAAAGTTAACGTTAGTGGAAATTTGTGAATATCTCCCTACAAAGATAATAACAGTATAAATAAGTTGTAACATTGGAATAAACATTGTAACATAACTTGATAAGAACGTATAGGTTAGTGTTTTTGGTTGTAGCTCGGACAGTTTTCAAGAGAAGCGGGTTTGAGACTTAATTTTTTTCTATCCTTAGTGGGGTTGTCCCCCAGTTAAAAAAATTCACAATTTCACATTACAGAAATTTCACAAACTTTATCATTTGCAGCAGCGTTGTATCCCGCATACAGCAGGGTAGGCAGAGGGAACTTAGTGCGAAAACACTCCGTTCACCATTTTCCGCCAAATTATTGGAGCCATTGTGTTTTCTGCCTTGCTGTTAGAGCAAAGAAATGAAAAAATTAAAAAAAATATAATTCATTCTGTCGAGTGGGTATCGAATTCACAACCGTCGTGTCACAACGTCCACGATTGGTTTCGAAAAATATTAATTAATATTTATAAACTAATCTAGGATGTCACACGTAATAAGTAATAGGTGTGATACGTAACACATTCATTCGAGGTAGTCTTGGAGCCCGTGACGTAGCGGATATGCTCCAAGATGGCTTGGTCACGTTATGCGCCGGTATAAGAACCATGTCAGATGCAAGTGCCTTGCTAAATCAGTTCAAGGAGTGAGACTTCCCGGACGCAAAAGGAAGCGCTGGTTGTATGTCTAACCACCGAGCTTGCTAAAGACCGTGCAAAGTAGGTTGAGTGGAAAGTGGAGTAGGTTCAGCGGGAAGGCAGACCCTGGCAATATCCGGGTTTAATGCCAACAATGGAAGAACAAGAATAAGTTAAATCGGTTGTAAACTTATCTAGCAAACATATTGTTAAAAAAAAATAATTAAAACATATTATTCAGTAATTTTAAACAGATTCACTCTAACTGAGTGTCTTTAATATCTAACATAAAATCACTGTTGAGAAAACTTCATCAAACACGATTGATTTATTCATGGCACAGCGAGAAATTAACAGCATATCCGCTCAGTACTTCCTTGAACTTTAATTTGAGAAATTTTCTTCACAACAAAATAGTTGGTTCAGCTTAATTTATGAGGAAATTTGTTTCCACTGAAAAGGCGTCGTTGGTCACGTTTTAAATTTACAATTTCTCCTTTGATGTCATCGAAAAAGTTTACGTTTTAATATATTTTTTCTTTGGCAATCTCTCGCTTATGTTAATTTTAAACTTTGTTGTATCGGTTGTTGAATTCTGATTAGATCGTTTTATTGAGAGATTGAAAATTTTTAATTAGTTTTTTTGGTTTTTACTAATTTATTTCATTATAAGTATTGTTTATATAGGAAACTCCTTTACTATTTTTATTGCTATATACAGACACTCCGTTTACCATTTCCCGACGAATTCTGGAGGCATTGCCTGCTTAGTGACGGAATTCACCGTTTCGTTTTGCCTCGACACCAGAGCGAAGAAACGATTTTTTAAATATATTTAATTTATTCTGTATTCATTAAAATACATTCTCTTATAATATAGAAAATATAATAAGAGAATATATTTAATGTTTCTACATTAAATATATTCTCCATAATTTATTGTAGAATCTCCGCAAATTATAAAAAAATGAATATAAGTCTAAATGGAACGGGAACATTTGTATACCAACAAAAAATACGAATGTAGGGGCCTATAAAATAAAATTACAGAATGGATAACAATACGTGAAAGAACGTAATCACGTTTCGCTGCCATAACTCTAAATAGGCTTTGAAGTGCCATAATTCTGTACCTCCTTTTGTTGTGGAGACAATGATTGTACGTTTTTATTACCTTTTAATTAGATACGTATTTTTCGATATGTTTGACTATATTAGATATCATTATGGTGCAGTGGTATAGTGTCTGCGTCGTTTCCATTTCCACTCGAGGAAATTAATAATTTTTATACCCTCGTTCTAACAACAAAGCTAACTTCAACATTGAGTTCTACCATTCAACACGCAATGTCTCGAACATTAGGGGAAAATAAGAAAGTGTCTTAAAACTAGGTTCCCTCTATAGTGAGATTAAACATCTAGCATAAATTCTAAAACATTGAAAATATTTTTATTCACACATTCAATTCACAAATTTATTCACAATTTCTTTGTAGTCTTTTAAATACTCGAAATGTAACCAAAAAGTTAATATATATATATATATACTTGGAAGGTAAATCATTATTATAACTGCCTATTTATGGTAATGACCCTAATATAAAACCCTAAAAACCCTAAAAATAATTTATATGTACATAGGTGTACGTTTTGTATATTGATATAAATCCAAAATGTCCCCAGCAATCTACAGTACGTGTAAGTACACGAGTATATCATTTCGGTGCAAGATATATGGCAGCCACAACCCCTTGGCAAGCCAGAAGCGACATCAAAATTATCTTATATAGAATCTAGAGTGATTCCCTTACTTGCTTTCTATTATTTAATATTTTTAGTTATTTATTAGTTTTTTTTTAAATATTTATTATATATTTTCGGTAACAGCAAGGTTTCGATTTGTATAGTTTCTACGCACATTTCTAATAGATTGTAAAATAAAAAAAATATATATTTTATATATCCTCAATTAGCTGTAAAGTGAAATTTGACATAAAATTTTAAATCTTATTCAGAAAAAACTATGCAACAAAAATAATAATGTCAACATGAAAACAAAAACACACGACGGAAAGCCAATATATATCAAATATTATAATTGGTTAATGATTTATTAATATTATATTGTTAGCGTACTCGTGTAAAAGAGGGTAGATTTAGTGAGTGAAAATAATTATAAAAGCAGTAGAATTGTGTCAATCGGGGGACAGTTGCGTGT
>DWAO01001693.1:0-18035 GCA_018230605.1 Heliconius congener
TCTGCCACTTAACACGCAATGCCTCCAGAATTCGGCAGAAAGTGGGAAACGGAGTGTCTTTCACTAAGTTCCCTCTGCCTACCCTGCTGTGTGCGGGATAAAGCATGAAGCTGATTTATTTGATTTTTATTTTTTATATTCTTGATGTTATCATCAACTCGAAAAAAAAACCCCACAAGACTGTTTTATGTAATAAAAAAAACAATAAAAATATTTTATTAATAATTTTATTTCAATAAAATGAAAAACATAGCACTTATAACTAAAATGATCGACAAATAACTCTTGCTAGAAGCACTGGAATAGTACCCCAAACTCCTTGTAGCTCTGTCCATTTCCACTAAGCATGCCATTATTTCTTCGTTGTTAGGTATAATTTGCTCTGGAGGTAAAAGGAAACCATATTCGCCGACGTCTCTGAGCTCAAATAAGTAAACTATCGGAACTTCAGCGAATCCTTTTACCCAATCGAAGCTTGAACCTGATACAGCATCTAGAACGTTAAAAATATTCAGCATGCTAAAAATATAATACATATAAAATGTTATATATAAATAAACTGAATGATTATAACATTGTAAACGTTATTTGTTATTTACATTTAGAAAATAATAGTTTTATTTCCTCGCTCCGGTAATGAGGAGAAGCGTGGTGTTAAGTTACGCCATTCAACACGTCTCTAGAATTTGGTATAAAGTAGATAACGAAAGTCTCAGTGGGAACGGATTGTATTAACGCTAGGTTCCTAGGTTCTTTTTACCTACCCTGTTATGTGCAGGATACAATGAAAAAAAAAACAAAAAAAGTAGCTTACACAATATATCAGCTGACGTTCCCACTTGGTAGACCGTGCCGTGCTTCTCAGTCAACTTCTCCGCGCCACGAATAGCTATCTCGAACTGTTTATAAATCAGAAAAATAGTCCATTGAGTCACTCCGTTTCCCATTTTCCGCTATTTCTTGCGTGTTGCAAGTAAACATAAGTGGGAAAAATGTCCTAATTATTAATCTACTTATTTAATTTTTTTTGTTAATTTAAAATAAATAACCCCTAAATATTAGCCTGAGTGGTAATCGAACCCAGAACTAATGCATTTACAGAGAGTAATTGTTTGAAAACAAGGACTTTAACTTTAAAAAACAACTTACCAGATCACCATAATTTGGAACACTGAGTACATTTGCACCGGACACGTGACTGTAAGGGACCAAAGTCATTTGTGAATAAGAATGGAAAGCAAAATAATACACTAAATGACCAATTCGTTTCAAGCTTAGGACGTGGTTGGATATAGCTTGAGTTTCAGGCTCTGATGCAGCGTGTGGTCCAGCGAATGTATCAAAACAGGGATTTATAGCAGCACCCACCGCTAAACAAATAAAAATAAATACACAAAATTTTACATAAAATTAATTTCTATAGAATCGAGACCAGTTGTGGCGCAAGTGTGTCACTGTAAACGCGATCGTTTGATTGTTTTGATCCCCACTCTAGTAAATTAAATATTTATTCAAATTTGTATTTGCATTTCTTCGCTCTGGTGTTGAGGAAAAGCGCGGCGTTGAGATCCACCACTCCGGGATGGTCAACTGAGTGTCTTAACTAGGTTTACTCTGCCGACTATGCTATGCGCGGGGTTTAGCGTGAAGCTTATTTATATAGAGTAAGCAATTGAATTAAAATCAGCTTCACGCTATATCCCGCACACAGCAGGGTAGGCAGAGGGAACCTAGTATTAGGACACTGCGTTCCCCAGTTTCTGCCGAATTCCGGAGACATTGCATGTTGGATGGCAGAACACCACGCTGCGTTTTGCCTCGACACCAGAACGAAGAAATGGAAGTATAAATTTAAGTAAATATTTCAATTCCTCGAGTGGGGATCGAACCCACATCCAGTCGGTTTTACAGTTACACTTTGCACCGCTGCACCACGACTGGCCTCTTAAGAATCTTAAGGCGACGACCTAAATTTCGAATATATTGCTCAAAACCTTAAATCAACTACTTAAAATACTTATTGCTTATAATAATCACTTACTTCTCCACATGTAGTCAAAATTTCTATTTAGATCAACACCGTGACTCCTCTCAGCTCCAAAGAAACAGCTAGTGTTATACGCAAGATTGCGATTCTTTCTCCACATTCGATTCTGAGATACATTGAGAATTTTAAGTTCTATTTTTCTAATATATTGACTTATATATTTGTGTAAAGATAGTGTTTTCAATATTTGTTTTTTTTTTTTAGCGTCATGCCATATCTCGAACACAGCAGGATAGGCAGAGGGAACCTAGTGTCATCATTCATCCATCCAGGCATTTAGTATTGAATGGCGGAACTCAACGAACAAAAAATTAAGTATTTTATTTCTTCGAGTGGGAATCGAACCCACAACCTGTGGTATTTACAGTTACACTTTCTGGCCCTGCGACTGGCCTCAAAGTTGTACAGTCTCTCAATTGCCCACATCCCACCTAATTTTAAGATACCGTGTGTGGAGTGTCGAAATATAACAATTAGGTAAGTCAGTAAAAATATCTACCTACCTCAGAAAATGTAAACTCATAACCATCTGGGTTTACAACTGGAAAAATGTGCCAAACAAAATTTTCAGCCATTCGTCTAATATCGCTGTCATTGCTTGTTAAAAATTCCTTGATTACCCATGTAACAGTAGCTGGTGAAATCCATTCTCTGGCATGAATACCACCTTCTAACATACCAAAAAGTGGTGTAGATCCCCTACTCTCAGGTTTAAAGTCTATAACAACTCCTTTGATGTCTCGTCCTTCATTGGATTTTCCAATAGTAATAGTAGTGACTACATCAGGGTACAATTCTGGAAGCTCATCAAGCCATGCGTAAATTTCATCTAAATTGTGAAACTGATTCCAATTAAAGGAACCAAGACTGCTACTTCTTGAAACGTCTGCAGGTCGCAATTGGGAATGTATTAATCTAAAAAATATTGTTGGTTACGATTTTATTCCTTTTTTAACCTAACGCCGTACGCTTGTGTATAACAGGATTACCTACCCTAGTGCTAAGAGACTCCATTCCATATGCACCGTCCAATTATCGAGATATTGTGAGTTGAGTGGTGGAACTCAATGCCGCGCTTTGTCTTGTTATCAGAGCAAGGAAATAAAAATAATGAATGTGCCCAAGTGTTATTTTATCTATGTCTTGTCTGTATTCTAAATTATAACTATGTGAAAATTATGTTATTGTGAAAGTAAATATTTCGAGCAACGAGTCAACAATTCGAAGAATATTTCGAAAAGCAAAGATTTGAAAAAAAAGAAGGAAACATTTTTGTGAAATGGGCAGAATAAAAACTAGAATTATGTAAAAACATTATTCATAATCTCTTTATTTTATAACTAGTAATATACATAAAAGCGTTAAAACATATTCTTCTAAGAAAACACTTTCATTTGACAGATTTTCACAGGAACGTATAAAAATAACTAGTCCGTTATCTTACAAGTTTCGCCATGTTTGATTTCAAAACTATATCATCATCAGTTTAATACATCCAACCAAACAGTCATCCAACCAAAACATATATAGATACATTCATATTCAACTTAAATAATGATATCACTTCACAAAAATCATAAAATAACCAACAAAAACATACACAGAGGATCAAGAAAGATAATAACGACTGAATACGTATTCATAGTCATATTTATATATATATGTAAAATAAATATGTGATTAATCGGATATAAAAAAGTTAAAGTGAAAGAAAGGGCATACTTACTCCTGGATATTTGTAATGCTTAGTACTGGTACCATTGAAACACTTCTCAGATATTCAATAAATTCACTATCCTTACTAGGTGGCACCATTATTCTAACATCTTGACCAATATTAATTTTGTCTGTCCAAAAGTCATAATTTGAATCCTTATGCAGATCATTTAAAATTTTTACTTCTCTCTCCGTTTCTGGACTAATTTTATAAACTTTATAGTTATCATAGCTTTTGTAAGCTTCACATTTTGATAATGTTATCAAAATTAAAACAATTAAATTTATAATCATTTTTAATTTGTTAATTTTCTACAAGAAGTCTAACTTGAAAATGAAATCAAATTTCTATAGTGTAATGTAAATTTTAATTATCTTATCGTAATTAGGCAAGTCTTAAGAAATATCACAATATTATCTAAGATATTTAGTTAATGTGTAGTGGATTTGCTTTACGCAGCTTGACTTCAACGAGACAGCTACATTAAGAAATCCGTTTTAAATACATATATATTTTTCAACTACACGATCATTTCGTTTTCCACAGTATGAATGTAAGACTTTGCTAAGACGTCACGTTATCCAAATACACAATCCATAATAAACATTTACTATCATAATATTAAATAATAATATATATTTTGTTCATAAGTATGAATAGTACGATAAAAATTGATGTATTTATTAATTGTAAAATTTTTATAGCAACAGAATTTAGTACATAATCGTTTATTTTTCGTATGATAACAGATATATATAATTGATTTATATTTAACAATAATAAAAATGACAATGTCGATAATGAAAGATTTGAGTAATTTGTAACGACTTTTATTGTATAACTAATAAGAATAAAGCACTAACAAATAATGATGTCAAAGATCCATAAATTGAAAATGACCCAGAATAATAGTAACCCAGCTCTTTTGTAGCTATGTCCATTTCAACTAAGCATGCCATCATTTCTTCATTGTTTGGAATGATATCTTCTGGGGGCAATAGGAAACCGTAATTACCAACATCACGAAGTTCAAATAAATATACAACTGGTACTTCAACTACTCCTTTTACCCAATCGAAACTGGAACCAGATACAGCGTCTGAAATTTAAATTTTTCATAATAATATAATGAATATTTACAAAAATAATTGACGTAAATGTTCATTTAAATTTTTCGGCCTTGAAATATAATAAATAGTAAATTAATGGTTGTGAAAGATTTTTAAAAATATAAAACAGACTTATTTAAAGATTGTAAGGTTACAACAATCACACGTACACAATATGTCAGCAGAAGTTCCCACTTGGTATGGTGTACCGTGAACCGCAGTCAGTTTTTCAGCTCCACGAATAGCTATTTCATACTGAAAATAAAACACAATAATATATAAAATATAGTTTAAAAATTCGACAACGCTCCCATTTTTATTACAAATATATTTGCATTTGTCTTACAAATACAAATTAATTTAGCCTGTTAATTTTAAATTTTAATAATTAGTTTAAATTTAATATAATTAGAGTTTAATCCATATTATTAGTGTTTTTTTAACTTCATGAAATATTACCGGGTAGGTAGGCACAGGAAGTATTATACAGGAAGTAATATTGTATGAAGAATGGCAGCTCTCAACATCACTCTTTGTCTCGTTATTAGAGCGAGGAAATGAAAATATAAATATCTATTGCCTCTTAGTTGAAATTAAACCCACAGCTGTCACGTTTACAGTCACAAGTTTGTACTCCTGCAGCACTACAGCCTCAGTCTTACTTCACACTGTATTATTATTTTGTATGATAAATTCTACACCTTTCTTAATTATTTCTTTTTAATACAATGTAATTTGTAAATAGTAAAAGAAGCTCACAAGATCTCCGTAATTTGGAACCTCCAGGACAGTCTCGTTATAAACATGACTGTATGGTACGAGTGTCATCTGGGAATACGAATGGAAAGCAAAATAATATATTAGTCTTCCCGAGCGCTTTAAGCTAAGGACATGATCGGAAATAGCTATAGTTTCAAGTTCAGATCCCCCATGAGGCCCAGCAAAAGTATTTTGACAAGAACCGCTCGAAGCACCCACAGCTGAAATAAAAAATATAGTTCATTAGACCAATTCTTATAAAGAATATAATGATGATCTTGATCACAAAAATAATATACTTAAATGAAATAATATTGTCTTTAATCTTTATGAAAACTCGTTATGAGTCGAAGTAATTGACTTACCTCAGGTAATTTTTTTTACAAAACGCTAATTGACATAAAATTATCTATTTAAACCAACTCAGCAAATTTAAACAAAATAATAATATTTTACTGTGTAAAAAATGGCAATATTTATTAAAATTTAATAAATTATTAAATATATTACTAATGTGCATTGCTAACTGTAAAAATTGTAAAAAAAGTGAAATCTTACTCATCCAGAGGTAGTCGAAATTTCTGTTAAGATCAATGCCATTGCTTATATCATTTGATGCACTGTTACCACATTGCTTATAGTGTGCAGGATTACGATTTTTTCTCCACATACGATTCTGTAAGAGTAATATTAATAATATAAAATATATGATAATATATGTATATACAGATCGAATAACAAGTGTCTTCTAAGTTTAGAATAATGTTTATAAAATTCCTCAACTTACGTGGGTAAATGTATAAGCGTATCCGTCAGGATTAGTTACGGGAAAGATGTGCCAAACGAAATTCTCTGCCATATGCCTTGTATCGCTGTTGTTACTGGACAAAAATTCCTTAATAATCCAAGTGACTGTAGCTGGTGAAATCCACTCTCTAGCGTGAATACCACCTTCGATCATTCCGATCAAAGGGTTAGATCCTCTATTTCCAGCCTTGAAATCGATCACAACACCCTTAATATCTCGTCCTTCTAGTGATTGTCCAATTGTAATAGGTTTTACGACTCCAGGATATAAATTTTGGAGCTCATCAAGCCAAGCGTGGATTTTTTCTAAGGTGTGATACTGATTCCAACTAAATGAACCAAGATTGTTGCTTCTTGCAACATTTGCTGGGTTCATTTGTGCACGGATTAATCTAAAATAGATTCACAAATTAATATATTAACAATCCCGTTGCTCTTTGCATTATTGTTGCATGTTGTATAGTAACTTACAATACAATATGCAAAAATAGACGATAAATTAATAACTCACTCTTGCACGTTAGATATACCCAAAACGGGCTCCATTCCCGCACTTTTTACATAATTGACGAATTCATCATTCTGATCAGGGGATACCATTATTCTTACGTCGTCTCCAACTTTTGTGACATCTGTCCAAAATTCATATAACTGCTCACGAAGCACTTCGATCTTCTGCACGTGTTCATCGTTTTGTGGTATTACTTTATATACTTTAAAATTTTCATAACTTACATAAGCTTCACTTGCTGTAGATGCTATTATAGCTACTAACGCTAATTTTAAAAGCATTTTCAAGTACTATTTTTGAGTTGCAGTTTTGGTATGCAAATGTATTTTTAAAGAGTACTACTGTCCATATACTTATGATTTATCTAATCAGAACGTAATTTGGTCGGGTGATTATATTATGTTTATCTAAGGAGTCTGTTAATTGATAATATTGATAATATTTTACTGTGTTCGTACTATGTACTTATATTTTTAATTTACAAATGATACTATCAACGTGAAATCATAGAGAATAATAGACAATAGTAGTAGTAGAACAATTTCATAAATCGATATATATCTTTAACGATTGCGAGCTTTAACTATTATAGCTTAAGCTTGACCAGGGAGCATTGGAGAGGACTTGACGTACAAATTGCAAAACATTCTAAAATAGAGTAGTTTGGTAGAAAACTAAAATCATGCATGGTACGCAAAACAATCAATCAAATAAAATCAATAAATGTTGTCACATAAATATAATCTGGTTCTAAAAAATAAAAGCATAATTAATTTGTAATAATATGTTTTACTGCACAACTAATATAAATAAAGCACTAAGAAATAATGATATCAGCGATGTGTATGCTGAAGTTGCTCCAGAGTAATAATATCCTAACTCATAAGTAGCCTTATCCATTTCTATTAGGCATGCCATTATTTCTTCATTATTTTCTACGATGTCTTCTGGAGGCACAAGAAAACCGTACTGGCCGACGTCTCGAAGCTCAAAAAGATATACAATTGGAACTTCTGCAACTCCTTTTACCCAATCAAAACTAGCACCCGCGGTAGCATCTAAAAATTGTTGAGTGTCATATTATTTATTTAATCTTTAACAAACTTCTTTCTTATTGATTTTTATTGTTATAAAAATAAAAAATATTATTTTACTTACACAATATGTCAGCAGAAGTTCCCACTTGGTATGGAGTACCGTGAACCGCAGTCAGTTTTTCAGCTCCGCGAATAGCAATTTCAAACTGCAATGTTTTTGTTTTTTTATAGCTTCATGGTGTATCATTGTACAGAATAGGAAAAAAGAATCTAGGAACTTACGACTAAGACACTCCGTTCCCAATAAGACACTTCTCGAGGCGTTTCGTGTTGAGTGGCGAGTATTATAAGTTAAAATCAATAAAATAATTAAATCATATTTAATATTTTCATTTCCTCGCTATGAGGAAATGAAGAAGAAATGAAGAGCGGCGTGGAGTTCCGCCACTCAATACGCAATGCCTCTAGAATTCAGCGGAAAGTGGGGAACGGAGTGTCTTAATACCAGGTTCCCTCTGCCTACTGTGCTGTGTGCGGGATACAGCGTGAGGCTGATTTAATTATTTTTTCTTATTTGGAATTTGGTTTGTAAGTAAGTTAGTGAGTGTAGAACTTGTAGAGGATTTTTCAAAATTTCAACGATAACGAAAAAAAATGTAATTTTACCTCACGAACCCCTAACTTTCAATGATCAAAAATATATTGTTGTTGTACACAGCGTACACGTGTATGGATTGTAGTAAAACGCTAACATCACTAACTTCTCTAACATAGTGTATACAACAACGTAGTGTATACAACAAATACAAGGCAACTAACCCAGTGATTCAACAATCCAGGTATTATCAAATAGAGTTAGCTAGCGTCGAAAAAAATTGCCGCCCCAAGAACAACTGGCGCGGTAATTGCTTACTAAAAGACAATATGTCGTATAAACGAGATGAGTTAAGCGTTAAACAGTACGAAAAAATTATGTTGTTTTCTGTTGTATGACATAGTGCGAGAAGACACACGCGGTAATGCCTATGATACTAAAAAAAATCAAATGCAATTGCTGCTATAGGCTGAGTAGGTACATTTAATTTAATTCTTTTTATCATTGGAAGCTGGAGGTTGTTGAGCATAGCGAGCAAGGGACGAAGCCCCTTTGTTATCTATACTAATATTATGAAGCAATTTAATTTGATAATTAAAGTATACAATATAAAGATGTTTAGGTAGTAGTAGTTTTAAAGTAAATCCAAGCTCAAATTTGAAAATAAAATAACGCCCCAATCCCGTTATATCGTATACTTTAAAAAAATTATCACGACGCAAGTAATTTTTATATAAAATAGAATGATAATAATATATAGATAAATAATAATAGATATATAGATACAGAACAATAGATTATTACTAATTGTCTAGACACCTTTACAGATATCTAATAACATCTATGTATGTATAAAGCTATTTTATAGAGATCAGTCGTACAGTGAAACAAAGTCGAACTTTTGCTGTTCGAAGATTTTGGAAAGGAAAGAATTAATTGTCTTGGCACTGTGCTCTCTCTGCCTAACCTTCTAAGCGCGGGATAAAGCGTGAAGCTTATAAATTAATTATTAAGCTTAACACATAAAATACTTAACACATAAAAAAAAACAACATACATAAAATGTATGTATAACTAATGGTCCGTCCGCGGTTTAGCCTTCGTGAACTAAGTATACGATAAGACATTTGGTTGTCTCTGATATCAACTTCAAAAACTTCGATTTAAATGAAGAATAGACTATCATTATGCTATCTTATCAATGCTCCATCCATCCTTATCAATCCGACTTAGCGAGGAAAAAGCGTGAAGATAAATAAAATATATTTTATAAAAAAAACTTACAAGATCTCCGTAGTTTGGGACTTCCAAGACACCCTCGTTATACACATGGCTGTAAGGTACAAGTGTCATCTGAGAATAAGAATGGAAGGCAAAGTAATATATTAATTTCCCTATACGCTGCAACCTGAGGACGTAATTGGAAATGGCTATAGTTTCAAGTTCAGATCCTCCATGAGGTCCAGCAAAAACTTCTGAACAAGAATTGTTGGACGCACCCACACCTAAAACAAAAATATATATATAAATATTGTAAAATTTCAAATGTCTTTGTAAGAATATCAATATTCATCACCCTATATTCAAGTTTAAAACTATTAAAGTATAAAACTATTAAATTTGAATAAAATTATTGAAATAGTAGATTTAAAACGTTGTCGTTTGAAAGCAATACACTATTATATACATCGTGATAAATAAAATTGTTCCTTTAGCAACTTAAATATAAACGAATTAAAACATGTACAAGATGTGCGTATATTAAAATTAGATTATGATCAGACAGAGAACCTATTGGTCATATATTGATATCGAATAAATTATTATAATTTTTAATTATTATTAAGATTTTTAAAATTAATTTTGTAATCTTATACATATTTTAAACTACGTGCATCTACTGTCGTGCCAAAGATTATTTGGTCGCTTGAAGAATGTGGTACTATTTACTGACAAAACACACTTACTCATCCATAAATAGTCGAAATTTCTATTGAGGTCGATGCCATTGCTTAAATCGTTTGATACACCGGTACATTCCCTGTTATATGTAGGATTGCGGTTTTTTCTCCACATCCGATTCTGTAATAGTGCATTTAAGTTAAAAAATTAAATGTAAAAACCAATAAAAACAAAGAATACTAATTTTTACCATCAACAAGGGGTTTTTAAATAAAGGGGGCTTAGTAAAAGGGTTTTTAATTACTAAATTATACAACAATAAATATGAAAATGGCTAAACTTACGTTGCTGAATGTGTAAGCGTATCCATCTGGATTAATTACAGGAAAAATGTGCCAAACGAAAGTTTCTGCCATGTGTCTCGTATCGCTGTCGTTACTGGACAAAAATTCCTTAATAACCCAAGTGACAGTAGCCGGTGAAATCCATTCTCTAGCATGAATACCTCCTTCAATCATCCCAATCAATGGCTTAGATCCTCTTTTTCCAGCTTTGAAGTCGATAACAACACCTTTGATATCTCTTCCTTCGTAAGATTGTCCAATGGTGATAGGTGTAACAACTCCGGGATACAAATTTTGAAGTTCATCAAGCCAAGCGTGGATTTCTTCTAAATTGTGATACTGATTCCAACTAAACGAACCAAGATTGTTGCTTCTTGCCTCATTGGCTGGTCGCATTTGTGCACGAATTAATCTAAAATAATAATAAAATAAATGTCGTGAAGTTTTTGTTACAAATATGTTGATATATATATTTTTTTATACTAAATAAATAACTCACTCTTGCACGTTCGATATACCCAAAACAGGTTCCATTCCTGCGTTTTTTATATATTTGACAAATTCGTCATTTTGTTCAAGCGATACCATTATTCTTACGTCTTCTCCAATTTTAGTAACATCTGTCCAAAATTCATATAACTGCTCACGAAGCGCTTCGATCTTCTGCACGTGTGCATCGTTTTGTGGTATAACTTTATATACTTTAAAATTTTCATAACTTACATAAGCTTCACTTCTTATAATTGCTATAATAGCTAAAATAGCTAATTTTAAAATCATTTTCGTCTACTTTTTCGAACGTACAGTTTTATTCTGCATATGAAAAATAAAAAAGTACTACTGTATACTTATGCTTAATCTAATCTATTATTTATGTAAGTATAATGATTATTGGTTTATCGAAATCTGTGTTGTGGAAACATCCATAGAAATACATAATTATGGAAGTACAAGGTTTATTTAATTTTTATATTTTTTATTTATTTATGTGATACTATTATGAATGATATAATATGATACGATATTAAGACGCATCTTAATTATATATTACGATGCTAGGTAGAAAGACGTTAGTTATAATATATTCCATTCTTTTAGATTAAATCGAAAATACTATAATTGAATTTAGTTTTTCTTATTATCTTTTCCTTTTTACTGCCTTGTAGATTTTTTGTGATTTCTGTGATTTTCAAAAGCTATTTAATATATGGAATTTATGTTCCTGTTTTTATATGCAATGTATGTATGTTTGCAGCGTACTTAAGATTTCTAAAGTAAAAATTAAAAATCCTTTTACTAAACCCCCTTTATTTAAAAATCCCTCGTTGGATGTTTGTAATTTCCATTTAATTCAATTCTTTTAAAAAAAACCAACCTATTCATAGTTGTGGTGTCTGTACATATAAGATATATTAGAAAGATATACATACCTTTAATACACAAGATAATTAATTTTACATTTTTTTATAAAAAATGTTATAAAGAAGAAAATACATTAAAAAATATTAAAAACATTCTTTTGACGGTGTGGCAAGGGACCAAGTCATCGGTGGCTAGGGCTCCAGGTAGAAACCTCCTCATATGCGCCGTCTTTTCGCTATTAAACCGTTAAGTGAAATCTTTTGTCGGTTTATCTGTGAGTCATTTTGTTCACGGTAATCTCAGAAAAGATTTAACTGATTTAAATGCATTATTGTATTTTGGCAAATTTTTCTTAACATTTAATGTTTGTTTTATTGATGGTCGACCCATGAATAAAAAACTTATATCAGTATGAAATATTTTGTAAATGACTGTTTAATGTAATTGACTGTAATTTTGGTTTTTAATGTAAAAATATTGTCTTTAAAATGATATTATGTGATTGGAACACTTTGTATAAGATTTGTATAAATAATTATATAAGATCGTCTTTGTAATAGTTTTATTTTTATATTGACTTTTTGTAATGTGTAACTCAAAAATAAAAAAAGACGAAAGCGTATTGGAGTACACCAGTGAGACACAGCACAGCACAGCACAGACAGTGAAAAGCGTAATGGGATTACATTACGCTTCTCACTGTCTTTCATTCTCACTGTCAGAATTGAAAGGATATAAAAGCGTCTTTTATACCACCTCACATTACATTGGAAAAATTGAGATCACTTAAAACATATACGGATAGACTTACGTACGTTTCTCTGATTTTCCAAGCTACTTTATTTTAAATAAAATGTTCTTATATAAAACTATCAACAGTACAAAATTTCTATTTAAAATTTCCTATCAGTTCTGAAATGTAATCTAGTCTTCTCAAAACTTCTTTTCGCAGGTCTATTTTAATCAATAATTCCACTATGTATCAATTTTGCAAAATTCTTAATGTGAAACGCAGCACAATATGTCTTATATTTAGTGATGTTTTTGGAATTTTAATTTTTATTGTTTAATTTTTTTAAACATTTTAATTTTTACATTATTAATATATTTTTAATTTTGTAGTTACTTAAATTCAATTATCATTTTTAATTTTTTTTGGACATTTTATTTGCTTATTTTATTGTGTAAAATCGTTTGGTAAATTTTTTATATAGTCTTTATTATTGCATGTGGTATTCACCTAAAAGGTAATGTATTTGGCTATAAGAATATAAATAATTAAGAAAACGATTACTGTATTATTTACCACTGGTGGATAAGTTAATAAATAAAGAAAAACACGTTAATTACGTTTTTTTTTAATAAATAAATAATTGTGTAGGTCAAGCGGGTGAAGCCGCAAGGAATACCAGTGTGGATAAAAATAGGTGATTTAAGATTAAAACATCTTCACGCTATGTCTCACACATTCAGCATGGTAGGCAACGTCAAATTTTTCGAGGCATTGAGACGTGTTGAGTAGCGAAATGCAACGCCGGGCTTTTGCCTTGGCGCCAAAGCGAAGAAATGAAAATAATAATAAATAATATTTCATTCCCTATAGTGGGGATAGAACCCAAGATCGTTGCTTGACAGTCATACCTTTGTGCTCCTGCGCCACGAAGGACGTGTTACTTGTTTTTATTTAACTTTTATTTTTAATAAATTAGTTAATTTATTACTATGTAAACATATATTATGATTTAATAACTGATCTTGATTCGCATATTTGTATCCTTTATAGAGATATGATCGATGTGGTCCACGATGGAAAGCTTGCTCGCAGCGACCCCTGCCCGCTCTAATGACGGCTGCAATGTTCCATCCGCCACCTGCACCTGGCAAGGCCGCTATAATAGAGCGTCCATAAGACAACGCGCACCAGTGCGTCCCTACTAGTGCTTAGGTGACAAGAGATAAATGAGGCTGGAATGCTTATATTGGAAATTTGTGTTAAACAAGGATACGTCATTTCAGCTTGGCTGCTCACTTTCTATTTGGATAGCTGTCTCCAAGGAGTGAATTACAATGTCATTTTGACAACTTTAATTGGTTACTCTAATCTTGCGATTGCATAGTATTACAACCAATATTCTCAAAGCCGGATTATGATTTTTCAACCAATTCTAACGCCGTTATCACTGATAATTAGTGTCGTAACCTTTACATATAATAGATAAATAGATGATAGATAATAAACACTTAAAGTCGTTCTTTAAAATAGATATATTTTATCTGTATGTCTAATTATTTAGACTTTTTTATATAAAAAAAACTTTGACGTTTAATGTTTATATTATAGTAAAAATAAATATATTTCCACGAAAAAAAATGTAATATTAACATAATAATATTTATTCAATTAAAATTTTCGTACATAACAATAACATAAATCGCTAATAACTGCATTAGTATGAAACTGTGTTACAGCCATTACCTCCCACCTCGCAATCGTCCTTTATAATTTTACAAACTAATAAAATAATAACATAATATTTAACAAAAATCAATCATGAAATAGAAAAACAAAATTCAATAATTAAAAATATATACATCATTTACTCAAAAGATAATATAAATAATTTAAAATTAATAATATTAAAATAAATGACACAGATTAAAAAAGTAATATAAAAAAACACTACAACACTACTTCAAGAGTATCATACAAATATCGTACAATTCTAACGAATTCTACAACAAAAAAATTGTTAACGAAAAAGTCAAGCAGACGCCGACATCTACTGGACTGGACTTAGTAATTCATTCACCTCGAGACTACGCAATGACATTTAGTGAGGATTGATCATTGGATATAGGCTTCAAGAGTAGGGCCTCTGTTGAAGAATCTTGATATTTTTTTAGGTATAGGTTTAAAATATTTTACTCTATATGCTGCTCCCGTAAAAGGAGCGCAGTCGCTTCCACGTTGTGTAACTAGTCTAAAAAATTTTTTAAACGTTTCAAAATTTATTTTATAAAACAATAAAGAATATTTATAAAATGCGGACACATTTTTGTTTTCGATTAAAAAAATAAGTGAAGTAAAAATAAAATGTAAGTCGACACTTAACAAAGGATATGAAAAAAAAGATCAATAAATTACTACTCCAGTGACAAACATATTTTTACAAATGTGAATTCTGCACAACGCACGGCGACTTTAATTTTATAAGGTGTATGTCACACTAATTAAAAAAAATACTTATTAAGCGGAAAGTTCATCAAAATTTTTGGTATTATCGTGGCACTGCACACAGGAAAAGCTGTGGTGTCTGTAAGATTATATTAAAATATTTTGTCTGTCTGTTTGTACATGCATATCTTCGGAAGTATTAGAATTATCTAAACGTTTTTCTTGAGTAGTCTAACTTAAGAACCAGAAAATTTAAGAATGCGGCTTTGACAAGTTGACCAGCGTGAAATGCATTTTAAATTGGCATATGAAAATTATTAAAATATATGGATCATCTAATGGAGATCGTAACAACTCTGCTAAACTGTAAGAAGAAATAAAACGCCTACTGTAGTGTCATAAAAATCAAAAATCTGTCTGCATAAATATATATACTAAAAAGAATCGGTCCCGACTGTTAATCCTAATGAAATATAGCGCTTGTTCTTTTTTACTCTTATGCAGTCGGGTTTCTTATTTTTTGATTTTTTTTTTCACATTTTTTACTTATTTAGAATCAGAGCACACTATTAAAACACAAGTATACCAACAGGTATACCTACAAGTATACTTATAGCAATAAGTATGAATATTAGCAAGAATGGTTGTTAAAACAATTTTAAACCGTAATAATTATGTCTTAAATGGCTACTTACAATTAAAAAAATATAAAAAAAACCTAACATTTTTGAATATCTATTCAACGATACCACATCTTGAAGTAGTTCGGCTATATTTTTTTGTATTTTGACAATATGAGAACTGGTTGTTGATTTGGTGAGTTTTGATTACTGCCATATGTTTAGTGGCACTCAATGACAAATCTATTGAGAAGAAAAACCATCCAAAATCTGCCAAGGAGTTTGATCTCTACAACACCACATAGGAACACATACATAGATACAGACATACATACGCGTACATACATAGACTGATAAATACATTACACGTTCTTCTTCATTTTTACAGCTGTGCTAACGTTTCGCCGTCTCATCAATGCAGCTAAGGCTCCGTTAACCCTGTTACCAATACGATTTCCACATACATTTCGTATCTACCATTTCTACTAAACATACTTCCCAAATATATCCTAATAGATTATATTTGAAATTTTATAATTATTACACATTATTTTATTATCGTTCAAGTGTCTTTCTATGATCTATCTAATTGAAATATTATAATAAGGCTAGGTTTTAAAAATTGTTCCAATTTCCAGAATTTTAATAAATAATAATTATCAGTGAAGTACACATTAGAAGGACTAAAGATGTATACAGCGACGTCGATCCAGAATAATAGCCCAATTCTCTTGTAGCACGGTCTGTTTCAATTAAACAAGCCATCATCTCCTCATTATTTGGAATAATTTGGTCAGCGGGCAAGAGGCATCCATACTCGCCAACGTCTCGAAGTTCAAATAGATATACAATTGGTACATCCACTATTCCTTTTACCCAGTCGAAACTTGATCCTGATACTTCATCTGAAACATAATAACGGCATTTAATAAATGTTTTATAGTGATTGGGTAATGCGAGCTACTTGTGATCACTGATTTCTTTTTTCAGCCAATAATACGATTTGATTGAATTCTTTTTTCGGCCAATTTTTACAGGGCGAGTGAATATTTTTATTTATAAGTAGATCAATCGTATATTAAATTCGTCGTTATTTACTAAAAATTAATAGATAATACATATGATCAAAGGTTTCTTAGGTTTCAGAATACAATCAAAATCATGAAAGATAAAATGGAAATATTACAGGTAGGGTATGACTATAATATTGTCATTACAACCTCATAGTCTAGTACAAGCTGGAAGTATACTAATTTACAAACATAATAAAAAGGGATGTACGTAAAAAAATGTTGAGTGAAATTTTGAGTTTGAGTTTTATCCTGTATCATATCATATAGATAGCTTCTTTTGTCAATAAAGTCGAGAACGACCAATTAATTAATGATGAACTTGCTAGCTTGAAACGGTTTGTGTAAAATACACGGTGCTCCTTTAGAGTTTTTAAGCTTGGCTACACAGTCTGGCGCGTGTCTTAATAAGCGTTAAATCATGACAGGAAAATTTTAATTTTGTTTTGACATCGATGGTGCACATATTTTATTTTAATCAGTTCGAATATTTACATCAGTACAAGCATTTGTGGCATACGGATCGAATTTGCGGTCTCTTTGCAATAAATAAAATATATTGCTGTATACATAAATAATGCCCTTTCATTAACTATTAAACACGCTTTTGAAATATCATTAAATATTTAAAGCTAGAACATAGTATAGGAATCACATATTAATAAATCGATAAATTAAAAATTAATATTAATTAGTCGGGCCAAAAGTATTATTATTTAAAGGACGTGATGTTCCACCATGATAATGCCAGACCGCACTCATCTATAGCCACACAGCAAAAATTAAGAGAGCTCGGCTGGGATGTGTTGATGCATCCTCCGTATAACCCTGACCTGGGTCCATCAGATTTTTGCCTGTATCGGTCATTGCAGAACTCTTTAGGAAGCATAAAGCTAACCTCAGAAGAACAATGTGAACACTATCTGTCAGATTTTTTTAATCAAAAATCTCAAAATTTCTACAGGAATGGGATCATGGCA
>DWAO01001694.1:0-18032 GCA_018230605.1 Heliconius congener
CGACACCACCAGTACCAGGATGATCCTATTCTAGGCCGGGATCACACGGCACTAACGTAATGCAAATTTAAGACTATGGGATTTGCTCATGGTTACCATTGTCAAAAATGTATCAAATTAAAATGGGACCATACGGGAAGCATTAGCTTTCAAATAAAAAACATCATTAAAATCGGCTTCAGTCCAGTCGAGGGTTCTTACTTAGGTAACAAACACTACAATCAAATTGATTATCTCCTCCTTTTAGGAAGTCGGTTAAAATTAGTTTTTTTCTGTTTCCAAAGTATGTTAATATGTTTTATTCAATTTTTTTTTATCATAACATGCTTGTCTGCTTGTAACGCCTGCGTCGTGGGACAAATCTGATTTAAGACTATGGTTGTGGATAATCATCCACTCACCACTGATCATACGCTGAATATTGGAATATTCCCTGGATATTAAAAATAAATAAACCTTTAAAAAAAGCCAAATTAAAATTAAAATTTTAGTTTTACGATAATATGCAATATGTTGAATAATAAAAAAGAGAATAATTAAAAACAAGAATTTTGGTAATTTACGAAAAATTTTGTGATATTTTAGCCTGAATAACAGAGGAGTTTTTTTCCCTTTATAGCCGTTATCGAACATTGTATTATTTAAATAATAAAAACTTGTTTAAAGATATATGGCAAATGAAGAAAACGATTGTGTTATATCATAAAAAAGTTAGTAGAACAGATAAAATAAAATCTCGGAAAAGAAAAGGCTGTTGTGGCGCAGGGGCACAAGCGTGTGATGTGATACTAACGCGACGGTTGCCGGTTAGATTCCCGCTCGTAGGAGTGAATATGAAAATATTCATGCTTTTTCACTTTGGTACCAAAATAAAAAACGCGACGTCAAATTCCGCCACTCAACACGCAGTGCGTAGAAAATTTTCCCTCTTGTCTTGTTATATGCAGTATACAACGTGAAGCTATAAAAATAAAACAGTTAAATAAATAAAGAAAAATCTAATTTAATTTAACTAAAACTTGTTTGTAATAATCTGTTATCCTTGGTATTAAAGATTATGACAAATATCTTACGATCGTTATGTTGCACTAAATAAAAAGTGATATTAATTAATTCATATAAATACATGACATTATAAAAAATCAATCACCAAACATATAAAACGATTAACCATCACTTATCCAACGAAGTTATGATACGTTTTATTAAAATTCATATCTTAAAATTTAATTACCGGATTGGTTTTTGTATAGTGTTTTGTTTTTTTTACAAGTACATTAAATATTACTCAAGTTACTTCTAGGAAGACATGAATCGATATTTTTAGGATTCCGTACCTTTTAAGGAAAAAAGAACCTATATAAGATCACTTGTCTTGTTGTCCGTTCGTCAGTCAGTCTGTCTGTCTGCCTTAATCTCAGGAATGCTTGGTATAGGATGTAAACAACATTTACTAAGCAGATCGATTACATATTTCATCTTGTCCATTTTAACAATATTGCCTTTGACTTATTACTGCATTTTCTTCTGAAATCTACAGGGAACCCAATTGCTCACCTTAAGTAGATGTTTAATTTTTTTTTATTTTTCTGTGTCGGACCTTTTATACTTTTCTATTCATTAAAATAAAATCATTTTTATTATTGTCATTCATCTATTTTTACTGTTTTTTTTTCTTACAGCAGCAGCAGCGGCAGCGGCAGCAGTAGCAGCAGCTTCAGAAGTGAAACGTGAGTTAGAAGAAGAAAGGCCTAAAAAGAGGGTGTCCATAATGTCACCGGAGGATGATAAACTAAGAGCAAAGAAGAAAGCCATGACTGTACGCTTCCAAGAGGATAATAAGACTGATGAGGGCCCCGCCAAAGTCACTTCGCCGGGTAAATATTTATATTGATTAATTCTGTTGGCTTAAATTTTATATATCTATCAATTAATCGATATAGGAAAAAATTAAATTGCTGTTTTGAAAGTAGGTACATTTAGCTTGAAAATGTATACGCGTGAATTGAATAACAATATTTAATAACATGAACCTGATATTATTACTAGGAAGCGCACGAAAAAAAAAAATTGTATAGCATATTTTTGAGATTTTAAATAATTTTGCTATTTATCTAAGTTTAATTTCCGTACTAATTTATTTTATTTTACTTCCTTATATAGAAAAAAATTGTAACCGAACACTGTCACACTGTTTCTTGAGAAACACAAAATATGAAGCCGTAAACAAACAGTCGCGAGCATTTGAACCACCCAAATGTATTACGAAGGCGCCATATACATTGACATTATGGTACTCGATAGTCGATATACTTAAAAACTTAACGTTTTGTATCGATACTTGAACGATTGTAAAATTTATTATTACATATTTATATTTTTTTTGTTATGTTTTTAATTTATTTTCAAGCAAGAAAAGGTTATGCCAAATTCCAAAGATTATTAGGAACAATATATTTTTTTATTTTATTTTAAAACAATAACAATATTTCTTATTTTAAGCCATATTTTTACACCACTATAATATAAATTCGGAACCTCATTTACTGCCTGTATGTAAATGCCGCGCATAATGAAAAAAAAAATTATAATACAGGTTATTCTTAAAATTAATAATTAAAAAAAATATATACAAACTATTGTATATCTGTGATCTGTATGTGATCAATAACGCCTCTAATTAGTTGTCAAATTTATATATAAAAAAAATATTTACATTATAGAACTACTATGCCGATTATATTTTTTTCTCGGAAGAATTCAATTTATCGTTTACTTACTTACCTTTTTGAAGTTATTATTTACTTGTCATATTGCTAAATACATTAATATTTTTTAAATAATAAAAACAAATTAATTTAATTTTATATTTGGTTGTTCGTTGTATTATTTCAAAAGGCTATAAATGTAATAAAGTAACAATATGGCCGTCTTACTTTAAGAACCTTCATACATTAAATTTTTTGTTTAATTTATATTTTATATTATGTAGAAATATTTTTAAAATTATTTTATAACTTTATTATAGTAATTCATAACACAAGTTTTAATTTTACCTTCGGATGATAGGATGATAGAGTCTAAATATACAAAACACGGAGTTGATGGATGGAACAGGTACATTACTAGACTATATTTATGTTCTCCCCCCGAGAAAATAAACTATGGCGTTGAGTTTCGCCTCTTGAACAGTCAATCCAGGTAGAAAGATAAGAAGGAAATGTCTTAACACTCGCTTTTCTCTGCCTACCCTGTTAGCATGAAATTTCAATTCACTCCGAATAATGCGTCACATAAGTGAAAATAAAAAAGTCTTCTGTCAGCGTGTATTGCTAAACGAAGTTCCGCTCGGCTCGTTAATAACTCAATTGAATTATACCTATATATTTTTATTATATTATTTATATCCATTTTGAAGGGTTTCCTTCTTAAGTAACATGTTTATTATTCTTGAATCCCACTAAAGTAAAACGTGTTTTGTATGAAATATAAGTTAACTTAACTTGAATTTACATTCCTTATTATATTGAATAAAATAAAATAATAATAAAAAAAACGGCTTCACGCTGTATCCCGCACACATCACCGCAGGATAGGCATAGGGAACTTAGTGTTAAGACACTCCTTTCCCCACTTTCTGGCGAATTGCGGGTTGAGTGGCAGATCTCATCGCCGCGCTTAGTCTCGACATCAGAGCGAAGAAATGGAAATATAAATTTAAGTAAATATATTATCTCCTCGAGTGAGGATCGAACCCACGACCAGTCGGTTTTACAGTCACACTTCGTGCCGCTCCGCCATGACTGGCCTCTAATAATAATTCGGTATGTTATCAATATTATCGTTGTTATTTTTGCCAAGTAAGTAGTAGTATTTCTATCTATGCCAAATATAAATCTAGTCGGCACAGTGTGCCGTGTGATCCCGGCCTAGAATAGGATCATCCTGGTACTGGTGGTGTCGAAATTTTTATAAACGCTATTCTCAGCACTTAAACCTGAAACCATCGCGACAACGGTTATGCCACTACAATTTCAAAAACAAGACCTGAAATAAAAATACAATCCATCATCCTTATCTTGGATATTCATAAAAATTTTATTCAAATTTAATTATTAAAAAAAAGAAACACATTTACTCCGCTGTAATATAATTAATAATACAATTGTTTTATTGTGTAAAAGTAAAATATGAGGTTACATTTATATATTTAATTTAGTTCGCGTTAATTTGCCGCGACGTCGACTTGGATAATAAAATTATGACTTCATCGCGTAATGGAATTCCAAATAGTACATTTTTAATCTTCTTAATAAGACAAGGGAAAATTAAAAATTATATTATATAGCAGTATTACGCACACAGTAGGCAGAGGCAACCAGTGTTAAGACACTCCGTTCACCACTTTCCGCCGAGTTCTGGAGGCATTGCAGGTTGAGTGGTGGGAGTCAACGCCGCGCTTTGCCTCGACACCAGAGCGAAGAAATATAAATGTATAAATAAATATTTCATTTTGTGGGGTCGAACCCACAAGCAGCCGATTTTACAGTCACACTTTGTGTCCCTGCGACACGAGGGAAAAAATATGTGTATATATAATAATATATATTGAGGCCGTGTTTGCGCAGGGACTCTAGGGTTTGACTGTAACGCGACGGTTGTGGGTTCGATATCTCGTCGGAATAATTAATGATTATATATTAATGTTTTCATTTCTTCGCTCGGGCAACAAGGCAAAAGCCCGGCGTTGAGTTCCACCTTTGAACATGCAATGCCTCGATTGCCTGGCTGTCGTTTTTTTAGATAGATGTTTTCGTATTTTTTAAGATGACTTTAATTTTTATCGATGTCTGATGACATTCCAAAAACACGGGACTATTGTACTTCGTTTGAGTCACAACAGGACTTTAAAGATGGTTTTCGTTTTTTTAAAAAGGGCTAATATTTTAATACTTCCGCTTTTTGAAAACTAGCGTATTGCGATTGTCACGGACAAATTGTTTCAACCGACAAAATTTACATGCCATTACGAAAAAACGAGACATTTACTACGTCCCGTTGGCATATCTCGGGACACCGGGACACAAGCGAAAAACGGGACGTCGGGTCGACGTTATGTATGCGGGATACAGCGTGAAGCTGATTTTTGATTTCTTTATTTATTAAAGGAAATAAATAATTATCAGAATTTTTGTAATTTTAATTAAAGTTATTATTAGCGAAGGCATCGATTTCTTTTTAAATGAAATATTTTTTATCTGTAACGATGGGTAGTTCCATAATATTATTTCTATTTATTTTATGTTGTAAAGCTTATTCAGTAAGATTTTTAAAGATTCTGTCTTTATAAAGTCTTATACTGTAATATAACAACCATATTTATTTTTTTAATGAAAAATTATCTACAAAATCTTGGAAACACAAAGTTTATTATTGTTGGAAAATATTTTTAATAACACCACGCAACGGTAGTTGGTTAAATTATATTTTTGTTTTAATAAAATATGTTGAAATCCTAAGCATTTTTTCAATTAAATTTACGGTTGATGAACTCCTATCATATAAATCATAGTTTATGATTCCAATTTTACAACCTTAAAATAGCAGTTTTTTATTTTCTTGTTAAATAATATTCACTAATTGCGAAATACCTCATAATATAATTTTTGCTTTCGTTCAAACAAGTGGTTTAATATTTAAATTGGCCAACTTTTTAATTATTATTGATAAATCTTCAAAATTTATCATTGACCGCTTACATACCGTCCATTATGAAAATAAATTAGTCTTAAATTAAGTTTTTATTGACTATAAAAATATATTTTTTAAACAGACGTTTACCAAAATAACAGGTAATTTTTGGGTCACATTTAAAAACGTAAAATATATTTTAATATTTCGGATTAGGCGTCGGGTTATTAAAAAAAACATATTTAAAGGGATAAATATATGAAATAAAAAACGCTGCGAATAATCTTATGGAAATTATTATATACCAACCAGCCAGTTCGAACAAAAAAAAATACAATAAAAAAAATATTTCATATCAACTTAAGCGACTTACGCTTCATAAATATGTATGAGTACCTCGCTTTATACGACACGGGTATATCGAAACACAATATAATATAAAATATAACATGTTTGACAGAAATTATTTACAAATGAACGTAAAATATCTTATCTTACATATTAAAAAACATGTATTTTATATATTTAACAAAAAAACACGCTATCAGTTAATTAAGGTATTGTGATATTAAAAATAACTGAGAAGTTTTAATTACTAATTAGGTTCCAAAGAGAACTACATATAATTAATAATAGGCGGAATTTTTAAGAAAATAGGAAATAAGTAGAAATTAATAATAACTTACGTTTTAATTAATTGTTTAACTGTATAGCGATGTTACTTCTTGTTGATTATTATAATGCTATTTCTTCTCAAAATTGAAATAGAAACAGAACAAAATTGTCTTAGTAAAAGAGCAAATATTAGCGAATATAGAGAACGGAGAATTTTTCAGTTACTTTCTAATATCAAAATATATATATTTTTTTATTTTTGTTCATAAACGTGCACTTTATCTTTTTATTATAATCATAAAAAAGCTTTAAAAAAACGGAAACATGTTCGCTTTTATACATATTAAATTATCGAATTCAATTATATTGTATGAATTCAAAGTCGATACAATAATATGTTGATATACTGAATAAATATTTATTAAAACGTGTATATAATATCAATATGGCGGTAAATACCATAATATATACCTATAGGTAACGAATGACCTTCGTGTGTTGACCTCGCTAACTAAAATATATTATAAAAATCACATTAATATTACTATATACGACGCAGTGACTTTATGTGGGTAAAGAAACAACAATAGAATGGCTCTCAAGATAATAATTTGAGTGTAATTTCCTTTCACGGTACAGAATTTAATAGCGAGCCTCCAGCTCCGCCAGTAAGCCGATAGCAATAAAATGGCGGAATTGTGTCACATTTTTTGCTATCAATCAAATAAAAATGATATTAAATATCTATTATTAATTTTATATTATTTATTTATTATTAAATTGTTATTTAAGACATTATATATTTTGTTATTATTATTAGCCAGCCTCCAGTAGCAGCTAGTAAGCCTGTATGCAATAAAATGGTTGGAGTTGTGTCACATTTATACTATAACTTCTATAACTAAATCATACTAAAATTGTATTGAATATCTATATATCTATTATAATTTTTTTTATTAATAAATAGTTATTTAGGACTATATGTAAATTTATTATTATTTATTTATTTTATTATTACAATTCAATATTTATTTAAAAGTTATTGTTATATTGTGATAAAAAATAACCTATATAATATAACTTTTTAAGATATATTTAAGATGATTTAATACAAATGATTTTGATCTTGGCCTAAAAAACGAATAAAACTGACAGACCATAAATTGAAATCGCAGCGCGTAACAATATAATGTGTTTTAAATAAGTATGCATAAGTCATTGTTTTACAATAATACGTACAGACTCACTCAGCCGACATAAACATAATGTAGATGAATCACAGATAAGAAATTTATAATATTATATATAATAAAATTCTTGTTAAAATCACGATAGTCTGACATATTAGATTTTTTAATCTGTGTGCTCGATAGACTGTAGATTATTTATTAGAACTAGACTTAATTGTGAACTGTGAAGTGAATTTTATATATATTTTTGACATTATTTAATCAAGAATGAGTGGTAAAGATTTAAAGAGGATTTTAAACTACTAAAATGTTATAGAATACGTCATTGCGTAGTTAATATCCTCTATTAAACACCAAATGTCCCGAACGTGGGCGGAAAGTGGAGAACAGTACTTTTTGCTATGAAAAAATAAATATTAAGCTGCTCTTTTTATTACTTAAATTACCATATACTATCTACTATATATGCATGCATATACCCACATATTTAGGAGTAATTTAAAATTTTTATTTACAAGATATTTAATATAGGTATAATATTTATTTTAAATTATATTTATAACAATAACGTTAAGGTAACTTACAATTTCAAGTTAATATAGTACAATTTTGTTGTAACTTTTTTTATAACCATCTCAGTACATTTACATATATAGGGCAAGTCGTGGTGCATAGGCACTAGTGCGTGTTTGTAAACATGATTAATTGTGGGTTCGACCCCACTCGAGAAAATGAATGATTTATTTTAATTTATAATTTCATTTCTTCGCTCTGGTGTCGAGGCAAAGCGCGGCGTTGAGTTCCGCCACTCAATAGGCAATGCCTGCTTAATTCGGCGGAAAGCGGAGAACGGAGTGTCTTAATAGTGTGCCTACCCTGTGTGTATGTGTTGTGTGATTTATTTTATATTTATAACAATAACATGCTCACAAAATGCAATTTTGTTGTAATTTTGTTACAGCAATCTAGATATAATGTTAACGAGAAACATAACAGTGCACGTTTTTATGGGCCTATCTTAAAAACATCTATTTACAGAACCAGCCGCCGCGCCCTAAAATAAAATATTTACATTAAAGTCGCAATGATTTTAAGCAATGTCGGTGTGCGAGCATTTTGTGATATTTCATTTTTTTTTACTAAACTTGTTTTTTTTTATTAATATTTTTATTAGTTTAAATTCTTTGACCGCAAATGTTCTAGGTCTGAGTCATCATAGTTCTAATTCTAACCTTCTAAGTTAGTTTATGGTTTTAAATTTGAACTGGAAATCGTAGCGTATTCGGTCTATCTGTGAGTGTTATGGGATCTCTAGGGAATCTTAATTGTTTGTAATTGCTTTGCTAAGACAAAGTGCGGTGTTATCTTTCGCCACTAAATATATGCTATGTCTCAGATTCAAGTACAAATTGAATAATATTATTTTAAATAATACTTGTTTAATATATTATTTATTATATTAAAAATAATAATACTCATAATTTTCTACGGAGTGGCCCAAGCCTCTAATGGTTATGAAAAGGTATCTAATTCATATTTATCATATATGTAAGCCTATTTATTATTATTATACAAATTACACATAAAAAACTATTATACATAGAAACTACGTGAAATATCACTATGTTATCCACATTTTTTTTTTAATTGGAAAAAAGACTACGAGTTATTTAAAATAATACGATAATTCCTTTAATATGTTAAAATTAAAGCGATATATTCATAGATGAAACGTTATTCCATGTTAATCGTCTCATCCATATGACGGCACTTTTGATCTAATGTAATATACGTTTCGCGGAACAACACAAAATCGATACGATACTTAGAAATTTTATTTATATCGATGAAGCCCGTTTTTTTAAAACAAAACATTTTGATTGTAGGTTCATATTTTAACACCTTTTTCTTGGCCGGATAGACAAATTTACTCTAGGATAGGCAGAGGATAAAGAGGATAGATAAAAGACGGCAAAATCATATACCATTTTCATTTTATCTCGTTTATTTATTATCTGTATTTTTTTATTCAGTGTTAAGATATGTCACCCTATTGGATTACCACTGGAGGAATGAATTATTTTTATTTCCTTCCTCCGGCAACTAGACAATGCGCGGCGTTATGTTCCGTCATTCAACACGCAATGTTTGTATATTTAGGCGAAAAATGGTGATCGGGGTATCTTAACACTACGCTCCTACAGCCTACTCTGTAATGCTCAAAAATATGAGAAACTTTTATTTATTTTTATATATTATTACCCAATATATTTCTGCGTTTAACTCTTAACAATAATACTTGCTCTTTAGGTGGTCTCTATGTGTTTTTAACTTGACCTTTTCTTTAGTGAAATCGACACTGTTTTCGGAAGTCAATCGAAGTTTACTTACTACTTACGCTTGCATCAATATATTTTTTTATTGATTCCTATAATTTAAATAATTTTTTGGGAAAATATTAAGAAATAAGCTTTCGCGTTGTTTGGTATTTATAATTCTGATTACTTTAATGCAATCTAATAATAATCTACATAATTTAATATAAGTTTGGGCCATGTGGCCAAGTCGTGAGTTCATATCGGCGTAGTTTATGAAATTATTATTATTATCATCCTCTGGCAGTAACTAAAAAGCCTCCATTTTAAATATCAGCTTTTACACTGTAGCTCCGACTGAGTGCATTGTGTATTCCCTGTGTGTTACTTCAGTAATGAAAGAGAATCTGGTAAAACGAGAAAAACGTGGCGTTGGGTTCTGCTCCTGGGAAAGCAGAAGGGAACCTAGTGTTATATTTCATTTCCTCGAGTAGGAGTCGAATTCGCAATGGTCGTGTTACAGTCACCCCCTTGTGGCTCTGTGCCACGACGGCCTCAGATACTTGACATGCATTGTTGTATACGGGATACAAGTTAAAGTCAATATGTATATATTTTTGTTCCAGGCGCCACAAACTCAAACCACGGCACCGACAAAGACGACACTAAATCCGGCGGCATCAAAGTGGTGCAACTCGCTGTACTACAGAAGCCTACGAACAACGAGCATGACGATTCAGACGGTGAGGTGCTAGTGAACGCTGATATCATATATATTTTGTATTTTTTTATGTTTTTATATGTAAATGCAGAGAAAAGAGCGATTGGTCACTCCGTTCTATGTTTCTTTTCCTTTTGTTATTTTGTAACCACTTTTTTTTATTATCTAACAAGATTGTTGAAATGCTTATCTTGTATTATATCTAATGATTTTAGAATCATATTTGAACTTTTTAAAATTGTATACAGTTTGACATTTGATATTTAAGCTATAATGATTTTAAACGAAATAAAATTAATTAATTAATAAATTTTATAAATCAAAATAAAATTATATTAGGAATGCTGTTTAGAAACGGTTCATTTATATTATTAAGAGATTAAATATGCAAATTAGGTAATTTCCCGTGAGAACTTTTCAAGGATCTTAAAGACAGTATTAACAGTATGAGTAGCACAATAATTTTTTTTAGCTTCATGCCGTACGCCGCACTTAACAGGATAAGCACAGGGAACCTGGGAACCAAAACACTTCCGTTCCCCAATTTCCGCCGAATTCTGAAGGTAATGCGCTTACGTGACGGAATTTATCCTATCATGACTGTCGCATTTGCAGTTGCGTCATAACGGCCTCTCATCTAATTATTTTATAAAAAATAAAAAGATTATAATATTGATGGGTCACGTGATATTCGTACATAACATTTATGGATTAATTTAATGTTTGAAACATGAAACATGTTAAAAATTATAAATCGTTTAACATCTTGGTATTTTGTTTGTTTTAGCATATTTTAGAGTGACATTAAAAAAAACGATAATAGAATCTCATCGATTTTACTTTTAGGGCTGTATGTATCTGCTCTTATCATACCATACTCAGAGTGACGATACAGAGAAAGATTTTTTACTCTCAAACTTTACTTCTCAATAAATTTTTGAATATTTTTTAATAAGGCAACATTATTAGTAAAACTGTAAAGTGTAAAATAACTTACTTACGTTATGTATATAACATTATGTATATATATTGTTATAAATTACTTTGGATTTCTTATGTGCAGATGTAATTTTTGTATTATTTGTTTAGTAACATTTGGCATAAGTTTACATATAATCACGGATATATAAGTGTAAAAGAAAACCTAATTATTAATACTAGTATAAACAATTTCCAATATTATTTAAAATGTTAAAACAAACGCTTTGTTATATTTTTACTTAACGCAACTTTTACATTCGTATATGTGAAATTAGCTAATTAAAATCAATTTTCAGAGAAAGCAAACAAACAAAGTATGGATGATGATGAAGAGACAGATTCCAGCGGTTCGATATCAGACTCCGGCGCCAACGAGTCGCAAGATGGACGTCCTCACGTGTGCGATATTTGTGATGTCAGGTAATTTTGATTTTTGTTTATAGGCTTATGCCGTATCCCGCATATCACGTATCCCGCATATCACATGTTTGTATACAATGAAATTTCAATAATATTCATCTTTTAGAAACTGCTAATATTGTCGATCTTTACAAGACAGAGAGGATTTAGTGAACTATAATATCATGTATAATTAAAAATCAGCTTCACGCTGTGTCCCGCACACAGCAGGGTACGCAAAGGGAACCTAGTGTTAAGACACTCCGTTCTCCACTTTTTGCTGAATTCTGGATTGCGTGTTGAGTGGAATAACTCAACGCCGCACTTTGCCTCAACACCAGAGCGAAGAAATGGTAATATAAATTTAAGTAAATATTTCATTACCTCGAGTGGGGGTCGTCGAACCCACAACCGGTCGGATTTACAGCCACACTTTGTGCCCCTGCGCCACGACTGGGCCCTTAAATATTTAAAATTTTATTATACTACCCTTTGCATTATCGGGCAAAGGCTTTTCTGTAGATTTTCTACGCTTGCCGGTTCTCTCGATACAACCAAGGTTGGTTTAGCTCGTTTCGCCATCTCTCTTCCGATCAGCCGATTGGCTTTTTAGAGTCGGGAGGCCAATCGGTAGTCCTTGTTGGGCGTGTTTCCGCCTCAGTCTAACAACGAGGTACCACGTACAGGTTCGCGCGCTCGTCGCACCTGTCGCGGCACCGCCTCACGCACACGGGCGAGCGCCCCTTCACGTGCGGCGGCTGCGGGCGCTCCTTCGCGCGCTCCGACAAGCTGCGCGTGCACACCAAGATCTGCGAGCGGGTTAGTCGGGCTTTCCTGTTTACCGATCGTTATTAAAATAATGCACAGCATGGTTGACGAGTGGTTCGCAGACTTCATTTAACTATTTTTTTAATGCTATTTATTATTTTCCCGACCGGGACTCATCGTCCGTACTGGCATGTATTAAAATTAGACTTGAGTGAATGAGTTGTTTTGATGTTTTTTTATTGTGTTCATTTTGGCTTAATAACAATAAATGTTAATATTTAATGTATTAGAATACAAGTCCAAACAACTTAGGAACGAATTTTTCGGATTTGGTGGGAGGTATTGGGAGTAATCGATTTGTTTTTATGCGACTTAAAAAAAATATTACTCTAAATTTAACATCAATATTGTTTTTCATTTTAATGAACGTATCTTGTATTTTATGGGATCTGGGTTTTTTTTATTTTTGATAAAATTATAATTTATTTATTATTTTGTTTCTAACAGTTGTTTATTTAATCGCAGTTTGGTATTTTTTTCTTATTTAAGATTGACAAATTATAACTAACACGAAGTTTTATACAGTGTGATTGAATGTACTTATTTATATTTTATACAAAAAAATCTAATTCTGATATTTGTCTATATTCTAAAAGAACAAATAAAAAGAAATGCTCGCATATTTATAGTATGGTTTATTCACACTCTATACGAAACTTATCTAATACTTTTCTTAGCCTTTCAAACATGGACATTGGTAAATAGTTGTTATTAACATACATATAATTATTTCTATGAAAGCGAAAGTAGCGGATTCATTTCTGAAATAGTTTTCTGAATCCCAATAAAAAGATAGATATGGTCATGAATTACTGGATCGCTTAACAATTCGTAAATAAATAAAGATATATTGATATTATTACTATTCATTGCTTGAACAATTTTTTTTTTAAAAACAAAATAATTTGACACTTAGTAATGTCTACAATTAACTAAAAAGTTAATATAATATCATTATTTCTATCACGGGGATACTAACAAAAAAAAACAACAACAAATTAAATAAAAAACCAATGATATATTCCAAAACGTTCAGGTACAATCAAAACAAAACTTGCAGGAGGACCCCACTGTTGACATGAACAGTGATGTCACTGTTAAAAGGGAAAACAACTCTGAAGTCATGTCCGGAATGGTTCGCACTACACACCGTGAGTCCGGCCATCTGGTTTTCACTCCCAGTGGAGATGTCATGCTGCCGCCTCGTAATCAGGTAAATATCAATAAATGGCTTGTTATGTTTTGTTTCTCTTTTTTTAGCTTCTAGTTATGGCAGGGAGCCTAATGGTAAGACAAAGCAAGAAAATAAAAATATTTTATTATTCCAAGTGGGCATCGAACCCAAACCTATCGCGTTGACTATAATGTTTCATTAAATATTTGTTTTATTTCTACGACCCCCAATGCTTATGAACACTTAATTTTATCCCAAGCTACCCTTGTGCTTTAAATACTTAGTCTTATCCGCCCTGAATTTTTGGTCCTATTCTAAATAATTTTGTGTCAATCAATATGTATGTGCAGCAAATAGTTATGTCATTATATTCCATGGTGCCTATAATAATCTTAAATTTGTCCCGTATTGCTTATGAACCCTAAAAATTTTATCTCAATTTGGCTTTTTTCCCTATATGTTTTTTCCCTATATACATACTCCTAATACTCTAGCCCCAAATGTACCCTGCTAAGGTAAAATAGATAACGGTTTATCAACATTATCAATATTGAGCATAAACAGCGTAGTGTGGATTTTATTGTTATAAGTGGGAAAAATCGTCTCGAAAGGTATGTACGATCTGTAAATTTTTACCTTCCTATATTTTAAAATTGGCTTTCACTTTATCCATAAAATCTAATTTCTGTATGTTCTCTTTTCTAAATATTCTGTCATAGTGACCCCACCACGTTAGTGTCCTACTTTTGGGGCAAACCCCTACAAGTAAGTCTCTTACTTACTAATAATGTGGTGATTTCTTAATTTAACTTTGATATTTCAGGAAGAAACTGATGAAGTCGAAGAGGTCCCAATTGAAAAACCTAGCATATTTAGAAAATGGTCAGATGAGACTATGAGAAAAGCAGTAGATGATGTCACGAATAATAAATTAACCGTCATGGAGGCCAGTCGTGTATACGATCTTCCATCGAAAACATTACGAAGGCACATTGTTTGGTCTTCGAAAGGCGAACCGATTGTCAGTCGGGCATTAAGACTGGGGCCCGAAAGCGAGCAAAAAGTCATCGCCCACGTGAAACGGCTGAAAGCTATCAGATATCCTCTAAACAATTCACGTGTAAAGTCTATTATTTATGAATTTATTGAGAAATTGAAGCTACCACATAGATTCGACAGAGATAAGAAACAAGTCGGTCGCGATTGGTTCAAAGGGTTTATGAAGAGAAATCCAGATGTCAATACTAATAAGGAAGAGGATTTATCGCTCGCCAAGACCCTCGGCATTAATCGAGAGGAAATCAATAATTACTTTGAAGCTTTATTGAAGTTGCTGACTGACAACGATTTTCTTCATAAACCTGACCGGATTTACAACATGATCGAAAATAGTATACCAGTTAAAAGTAAAATCGGACGCTCTATGCCTAGGGCTGTAAAAAATAAAGATTCCAATATAGTGGAATGTGATAATGTTTCCTTGATCGCATGTTGCACCGCTCAAGGTACCTTCTTACCACCAGTTCTAATAATGAAAGGAAAAGATCCAAACCCAGAAATATTCGAAGATCTACCGCCAGGTTCAGAAGTTTACATAAATCAAAAATCTTCGTACATTAACGCCGAATTGTTTTACAAATGGATGAAGGACCATTTTATTCCGCGAAAACCAGATGGAAGAGTCCTTTTGATTTTAGATCCATATTACTCTCTTTCGTACTCGTTTGAAATGCTTGAAATTGCTGAAGAAAACGATATAATCATACTCTGCCTACCAAGTCATACCACACAAACACTAAATCCGTTGGACAAGGCGTTCTCTAAGCCTTTTAACGGTTATTTTGCAACTGAAGTGATAAATTGGTATATCGACAATGAAGGAAGTTTCTTGAATCCCTATCATATTACCAAATTGATAGCAAATTCTTGGTGTAAATTTGCTTTGCCCTTATCGAGTATATTAGGATTTAATTCGACAGGAGTGTATCCCTACGATCCTAACACTGTTGCGGAACTTCTAAAACCACCAGAGCAAACTCCAAACCAAAACGTCCCAACTATTCAACAAAATAGTAGTAATATTGACGTGACTTGCTTAGAATGTCAAGGAACTCAAGATATTACTGAAATTAAGAATGAGTGGTTCCGATGCGCTCATTGCTCTAATTGGTTACACAGGGAATGTACTAAAAACGAAGACAAATGTAACAAATGTTGTGCCAAAAATAAAGGAATAGGGAAAAAGACTGTCGGAAAATAAACTTATTGGATACGCTTATATAGAAACATTAGATTCGATGCTTCCTATATATATATTTAACTATATTATACATATCGTCGACGTCAATGCAGAATATTGTAACGGTTTTTTTTTGTTAAAAAAATCGTGACAATCATTACTTGACGTATTTTTCTATGTAAAAGTGTAATAGGTCTATCAAGAATTAATAAAACAATAAAATCTAGAACCTTTTTCAAATACTAAAGTTGCTTTTAAAGCTTTTACCATTAACTATAAAATAGTCTTTTTGCATTAAAAAGGTCCTGCACAGACGCCGACGATTGAGATATGCAGATCTCGGTACTAAATGCATTTTTAGCTTTAAATACGTTACATATGGAGCCATAGATTAAGTATTACCAATCAATAAACATTTTCATTTGACATATTTTTTTTTATTTCAATTACAATAATGGTGGGGCATTTTGGCAGATTAATTTACATGTACATACCATATATTAACATTAAAATACATGTAATATATATATTTTTAAAAAAATATATAGACTCAAAAGAAAATATATTATTCATAGAAAAATATTTTTCATTTTAGTAGAATTGAAATCAGTATCAAAAATTACAGTAATGTTTTTTTATTTAAACAAAAAACTGAAAAAGTATTTTACTATTAAGTAAATTGTAAATTATGTTTTTGTTTTACACATATCATAGTCTTTTGAAATAAAATACAATATTCAAAAATACTAATTAAGAAATAAAAATATATACCTTTAAACTGCGTTATTTTACCTTATTTTAGAACAGACAGATAACGAAAATAAGTAATAACTTACATCACATTTATAATCTGTCAGCTCAAAACGATGTGAAAAAAAGAACTATACTAACTGAACGGAAAATCTGTCATTGTTGTACCTCTATTTCTATTAATGCGTTCGTAATATGGCATGTTAATATTATTTTTCTTTAAAAAATCGAAAAATGATTATAACAAAAATATTTTAAAAACTCGACGTGGTCCGATTGGAGAGAGTTCTTGGAAACCGTCCAAGCGCTCGTCGCAAATTAACCATACGTTCTTATCGAGCGACGTCGAAATTCTAATACTCCTTACAACTTATTTATATTGTTAGCGTCTGTATTGGGCGATTTTTACAAATTTCCGCTTCACCATTTGATTATTCCTAAAAATTATCAAATATTTTTTCTTTTTTCTAGTGAATAACACTTTGAAAGATGTGAAAATATTATTTATTTTTTATTACACAATTTAATTAGAAATACTTGTAAATCAAAAAACAGTTTCGTTATAAAAAATTTCATTTACGTCCATTTGTCTTAAAGGACCCCACGGATAATCACGAACGGAATCAAACCCCCAATTACCTTTAAAATAAAATTAATTGAACATAAAATGTAGGTGGTATTAAACTCTTCCCTCGACCCGGTACGCAATGAGATCAGCCCGGGGGACCTCATCGACCCGCCGCGGAGGGGGCGCGGCCGACCGCGAAAGACGCCGCTACCGCTGACACCCAAGATCAAGAAACGGAGGGGACGACCGCCTAAGACTTCATTGGGTATGTATTTTTGATTGTTTATGTAATAATAATAACATTTAATTATACATAAAAACTCAAAAATCATCATTACAATATATATTTACTTAGTTTACTATATTATGTTCAATGTGGCGGCCACTTTTAAAGAGATCTGTTACAAGTAACTAATGGAGTGGTCTATATTATAATAAAGAAAAAGCAGAAAGAGATAAAAAATTGTGTCCTCATCACAGACTTAAAAATATAATCAGCTTCACGTTGTATCCCGCACACAGCAGGGTAGGCAGAGGGAACCTTGTGTTAAGACACTCCGT
>DWAO01001695.1:0-18028 GCA_018230605.1 Heliconius congener
TACGCGATTAATCCGGTTAAAATAGTTTCATTTAAAATGTGTAATAATCGTGAAACATCAAAGAACTTATTATGTAAGTCTATTAGTTTCAGTCACAAGTGTGCGTCTGTGAGCGCGATGGCTGCGGGTCCGATTTCCACCAAATCAAATATGTAATATTATAATTTCCTCGCTCTAGTAACGAAATAATATGCCTAAAGAATTAAGAAATCGTCTCAATTCTTAACACTAGGCTCCTAGACTCCCTTTCCTACCGTCATGAATATAGAAAATAGAAAATATAGAAAATAGAAATAAATATAGAAAAAACACAAAATTCTATTCAGGATAAAATTAAACACGTGAAAAATAGATCTTCTAAAAGTCGATTAAGCTAAAAGAAAATGGATATGCTTAAAAATATATACCTCACAAAGCTTTCTAATCAAGGTTATAAAAATAGTCCAGCTTTGCTTATTTTTATAAACGTTGAACATTTCAAGTATTCTTAGACTAGAGTAAAAGTGGTTAATTAATAAAGGAGTAAAAGAATGTCGTTGAAACCACTCTCAAATTGCGACTGTAGTTAAATTATTAACAGATACATATATGGAAACAATTTTTCATGATTTTTATTAGGAAAGCGATGAACAGAAGAACCTTATTGGGAACGAGGTGTCTTATCACTAGATTTCTTCTTGCAATTCAACTATTACAACAAAGACACAACATTTAAAAAAAAATTACGAAAAATATAATTACATAAGTCATTCATTCGTTTTCCATTGAATTCTTCCCAAGAAAAGCAACCAGCTTAGCCAGAAAGTACTAAATGAAAGTAATCAATTGAAATCATTTCCTCGAGTGGGAATCGAAACTAAAACCGTCAAAGTACGGCTATTCATTCAACCGCAGTCCCACTGAGTCCGATGGCTTCAACAAAATAAAATTAAAATACCTATAACCTTAAATAGTCTATATTAAGACAAAATTATCCATAAAACATAGGATTTGAATCAGTTTTCATAAAAGCTAATGATATCAGCTTACTGTCTAGACGATTTTAAATTATTACCAGTTTTAAAGACGGTCGTTATCGAGTGTCTAATAATTCTTGGTTTAATATTATACTATGAATTTATATCTTCTAAACTTGTATTAATTGGAATAATATTTGATAATAAACATTGTGATAAACATTATCTTGATGAATATTTATGAATCATTGTTATTTAACGTTTGTTAAAGAAGTTTTTATAGTTTTACGTCATATCATGTACATATCAAAGTAGGCAGAGGGAACCTGGGAACCTAGTGTTAAGGCACTCTGTTCCAATAAAAACACATCCGTGTCCCGCTTTCCGCCGAATTTCGAAGGCTGATGAGTGTTGATTAGCGGAATTCAACGTCGCGATTTGCCTTTATATTGATAGTAATTTTATTTATTTCATAGCAGAGTTAATTCTATATTCAATGATCAAATTTTGATAAAATTGATTTTCATTAGTTACAATGTTTCTCTAGAATTAGTTTATTAGGTTGGAATGGACCCAACCTAATAATATAATTCTCAGATTGTTTTATAATATCAAATAAAAACAGTAAAATATACAAAAAAAAAACCAACCGTACTTACATACCTACTGTGGTGTTGTAAGAATAAAATAAATATAAATTACACTAAGTCGCGAGACCGAAAAGACCCGCAATAAATGCTGTCCCGTTTATATATTTTATTATATTGACTATTGCAGCAGAATCTAAAGAAATACTGACTTTCGAAGTCGACGGAAATGTTTTATATTTTATTTTCATTTTATTTTCAATGATTTAGAGGTTGAATGCGACCCCTGCGATGCAGGCGTTGCCGTAGTAGTTCATTTTCCTAATGCATACTTTAAAAGTAAATCTTCCCTTCTAATTTAAAACAATTTTTTTGGACCACAGATATCTACAAAAAAGTAACATTAGCTCCATCAAAAAAAAATACAACGACGTATATTTTATCAAAATCAGTTTACTGATTTAACAGAAAAGACAAAAAATTAGCAGACTCCCTTTGGCTTCCACCGCACTCCTGTAATAAGTACGTTGATAAGAAAGTTTTACACAGTTTTAAACATATGATATTTATAAAAAATATGCAGAAATATAAGTATCATAGTAATTGTTTTTGGGTTCAATCCTCAATCAGGGGTATGAATAATAATAGCTGACACTCAGTTTAATACTAATGCAGCTATGAGGGTCTTATCACTAGGTTCCCTCTGCCTTGCTGTGTGCGGGATACAGCGTGACAGTCATTTGTTTTTTTTTATTTAATAATTACTTTCTACCTATAGCTATATCACGGCGTTAAGTTTGCAATGTCTCGAATTTCAGCGATAGTTCGATGATGATTGATCCTGATACTAAGATAGTCCGTTTCCCATTGTGACACTAAGTTGTATTACATACACATTTGTTTTCCTCCATATAGCAGGATAGGTAGCCTATCCTGTGCTATAAGCAGGAAAAAAACGTAATAAAAACAAAAAATATCAGACATCCTTAATTTTACACGAATAATTTTATTTATACGTAAATAATTTAATGTCAATGTCTCAAAGTTTGCGCCAAAGTAAACAGTAAATATATCACAATCATAGTTTCTGTATTCGCAAAATGAGTTTTGGAGTTATTTTCAACTGCGACAGCTGAAAATTCAAACGTGCAAACGAAATAACTTCTATTTCATACAAAATTTCCCGAACTACTGTTATTTATGACTTATTAATATAACTTTGTATATGACAACCAGGACCGTTTGGAGATAGGCAGGTTGTGAGTTTGATTCCCTCTTGAGGAAATAAAATATTTAATATGTTTCATTTCTCGCACTGGTCCCGAGGCAAAGCGGAGCGTTGATTTCCACTACCTAACACGCAATGCTTCCAGTACGGAATGGAAGTATCATAATAGAAACGGAGTGTCTTAACACTAGGTTTCTAAGGTCCCTCTGATTATCTATATGCGTTTGTATTCCTCACATAACTTGAAGCTAAAACACGTATATTGGAAACTTATAAAATTTAACAAAAAAAAAATTTTATGAAGGAGTGGGATCGACACATAACTAAAATGTTAAGTTTACGTCACGTTGTAAAATATTTTTGTGACCGTACTATAACCACTGTTGATTTCATTTCATATCTCTTTTTCTCTCTCTTTAGCGTCCATTACCTGCTGTAATAGTACAATATTTCATTATATTTATTATACTTTTTTAAATTTTCATAATTAAATGGCTCATGTGGCATAAACATCGCCTAATTTTATCGATGGGTTTAATTTTTATTCCGGTAAATGGTCAAATTATTTTATTATCTCGTTATTGTAACGGACATTGCAGAGATACAAAACTTGAAGCAGTCGTGGCACAGGGGCACAAGTTTGTGGATGTGATTCTCACTCAGAGTTATAAAGGATTAATAAATCGTAGCGTTGAGTTACGCAACTCACTCAACGCAAGCCACAAATATTGGACTGAAAATGTCGCAATAGGAAACGGACTGTCTTAACACTTGGTTCAATAACACAAGTTTACTAGGTTACCTCCGCCTTCCCTGCTATGGCAGGTTGCAGTGTGCACCTAAAAAAAATACAGAACTCAAAATTGTTCCTTACCTAACTACTTACGGGGGAGGTGAAATAAGAGCAAAATTAAATCAGTTTTACGCTTTATCCCACATATGCATATCAGGAGAGATAGAAATAACCGGCAACCTAGTCTCAACATGCTCTATTCTTCGCTTTCCGTCTAAATTTTAGATATTGTTTTTTTTTTTTCAATATAAACAAAATAAAAATAATCCATTCCTCCAATCGCGAATCGAACCCGTTACTATCGCGCTTACAACGACAGACGACAATTTTACAACGTTTTATATAAAAGCGTTTCCATATATTAATATAATTAAATACTAAACCAAATTTCATTAAGTAACACTTTTGTTTCAGTTTTCAAAGGTAGACGCTGTAATGTATTACTGTGAAAGTTGCTAGCGTGCTTGCTTATCCGTAATCGTATCAGTATCTTGTTTACTGCTTTCAGGCACTTTAAATTCAGATATCAGATTTTAGGGATTTGTAATGATGAGGTAAATATTTCATTGAGATAATACGAACGCAATTATTTCCTAACGATTGAAGACTACAAGTATAGGTTCATATCTCGATCATCATCTCTCTCTCTTTTGCGATGTCTCGATCTCTCTCGAGCATCAGTTGATCCAGTAAAAGATAGTGTAAGCTCATTACTATAATATAATATAACGTCGTAAACATCGTTTTTATGTTGTTTCCCGCATAATATCAGGGAAGTCAAAGGGGACCTAGTGTTAAAACACCACCCCCAGAGCGAAAAATTAATTTAAGTTATTCCCTAAGAATGAATATTGAACCCATAACTATTGTATTACACGCTGTGCCACTGCACCTCGACGATTTAACATTTTCAACACAGAAGAAAAAGAAATAGAAAAAATCATTTAAAATAAAGTAAAACGTAGCAAAACGCTCAGGTACACACAAACATCTGTCTTGCTTTATAAATATCCGCTAAATAGGCGGATAGAGCCACCTCGTTTGTCTTTGAACCTGGATTAATCTCGAGGAATCCCAGCGTGCGCGGCTTACAGACGGCGATAGGGCCATAAGTCTTGCAATTAACTTATTGTAACGGATTGCAAGTAATTATATTAAAATTATATTTCTAATTATGGATCCTAGTAGAGAAATGTTTTTGCTTATTATTGTATATATATATATATATATATTTGTACGTGATGATTATGGGTTCAATTCCAATTTAGGGGAAAAAAATGTTTCCCTCGCCTCATTCTGGTAATAAGACATAAAGCGACGTTGAATTTCGACACTCAACACGCAATATCTCGCATAAATTGGAAACAAAGTGTTTTAACAATAGGTTCCCTCGTTCTATCATGCTATATGCGGGATACAGCAAAACTAAAGAAAAGGGAACATAATTACATGCAAAATATACATTAAAAAGAAATGATACATACGTACATGTATACAAAGGTTATAACGAAAATTTTATGCTATGTGAGTTTCGGACACTGAAATATAAAAAAGGGTCGACCCTTCGTTGGGGTACATATTATTGGGCGTATCCTTTTTTTCTTGTTTTCGTTATCTGTCAGTAAGAACACATGTAGCATTCATTGCTTCAGAGAATTTCCTGTTTGGAAGCATTTTTCATTATGGAAATTAATTCTGCGTAATGTTGGCGATCGTGATTTTTGACATTTCTTTTGTAAGAGTAAAGTGCATTGCTGTTTGACATTGTCTTTTTATTAATTGAATGATGATATTTGTTGTAATTGCGAGTAAGCCATAGTTTTAGTGATATAATTATTTTTGTTCGGTCTGTGAAATCTATAAATGTGGATTTGATTCCCATTTGGGGAATCATGTTGTTTTTATTTCCTCCTTCCTTCCTTGTGCCCCTGCGCCACGACTGGCTTATGACCTATACATTTTATTTTTCTAATATGAAGATCAGATTAAACTGACAAGAAATCATAATTATGTTATAACATTATTGTTGTATCTCATTAAATATTTTCAATAGAAAATATTACGATACAATTTATTTTATAACCTAATAACTATGGGAGATCATAGTTCTGTGAAGGCTGCGTAATTAAAATATTATATTTCAAGGCTTATTGAATTAATTACTGTCAATTAGAGAAATTTAATTTTTATTATGAAATTTTGATTTTAGTATTTGGTATTAATTAATTATAATTAATAAACAAAAAAAAATCTTAATAAAATGATAGAGAACTGAACTTCGCTGTGGTGTCGAGGCAAAGCGCGGCGTTAAGTACTGCCACTTAACACGCAATGCCTCCAGAATTCGGCAGAAAGTGGTGAACGAAGTGTCGTAACACTAAGTTCCCTCTGCCTACCCTGCTGTGTGCGGCATACAGCGTGAAGCTGATTTGTTTAAAATGTTATCTGTTTATAATATTTCTAATAAAAATATTGTAGATAAATTAAAGTTATTTATTTTTCAGAGACTATTCGTGACGCAAAGGATTGATTAACCAGAATCGGCTTCTGCCACTAATCACACATAGCCTAAGCCACGTAATGTTTTAACACCAAGCTCCCCTTGCCTACCCTACCACATGCAGGATGCAGCGTGAAGCTAAAAAAAATAATAAATTATCTAAAAAAATCAAAATCTCTGTATAATTTTTATCACTCAGTGCTAAATGTTAAAAACCGACGCAAAAATAACTTTAACTCCAGTGGACGCTAATAGGCGTCGTGAATGTAGTAACATCACCGTTGTACAAAGCTTCACACTTTCACAGGGAACTCAACAAGACGTGTATAACATAATATATAAGTTTAAAAGCCAGTACAATGGATATTTTATATTTTAGCTTATAAATTTTTAAGTTTAGGGATGGATGAAATCTGAAATTTAATTTATAGTAAAACAGAAAAATAGTGTCACGAGTATAATTTGAACCCACGTCTGTCGTGTTTGTTCTCAAGAGACAGACTCTCTGCGCCATGTCGGCCTCAAGTTCTTATTATTTATTTCTATTCAAATAATTTAATGAAACGACGCTTGTAAGTTTGGTTGGTTGGTGCGTTGTTGATGTCTGCGACACAATTTTGTACTAATACAGTCATTATTGTTATAAGTTGTTTTTGTGGTTTACTTAAAATTTGCTGACTGTAGGAGTGTACTACGAGTGTATTACGAGTATTTCACTCGTAATTTCTCGAAATTGAGAATTTTCGTTTTGTATATTTTAAAATCCACTAGAATGTATGTTTTACGTCCCTGGATATACAATATAATTAGCTTTAAAATATATACAAAGAGTATTCACGTAGACACTCGCACTAAATCCAGTTTCATAGTGTTGCGTGTAGACATAAAATAAAACCATATAAACTCCACATACACATAAAACAAAATAAAAACGCAACTGTAAAAAAAATTATGTGATCTATTCATAATATACAAACATACAGAAGAATATTCATTTCAGTACAAAAGTTCCACAAAAGTTTTCTATATCGCGTCGTAGCCTTTGTCGTAGATATTTGGAAAAACACATTATTTCTAGATCCCTTTCTATGACAGGTCTCTATTTGTTATTAAGATTAAATTCTATTCTTACAACAGTTTCAGAATATTTCAGTAAACATCGTTCAGAATGGGCAAAAGTCTACAATTTTTTCAGATCTTACCAGCTTTACGTAGCTATTTATATCGGCATTGTCTTCTACAGACGTTACCACTTAACGTTTTATTATACGAGATCCCTCTGTATTAAAATACAAAAGTTTTTAAGCGAAGAAACGGTAAGATTAATGTTCCATAGAAATTAAGTTCTTTCTCGAATAAAATTCTAGACTGAAATATCTGTTTAAATCTTGAAGGATGATTTCGGAATTAAAAGAGCGCGAGTATTTTTAAATGTTACATTTAAAGAATTTCTTTTAAACGGGCTAGTTTTCTTATTGTTTCTTTCAAGCAAAGTTTTAGCGTTTATTTCTTTTTTATCTACTTGATCTATGGATTTGTATATGTACATTTTTTAAACGTTCTAAAGTGTCATTCCAGACTGAGAAAAGAGAAATATTTCTAGACAACGTAAATTTTGGGTTCGAATCTACGTAACCTGCGTTTCTTGGAAACCGTCCAAGAATGCTTTAACTGGGTGTTTGCTTGCGTTCGAATGGCTTGCAAGAGTTTTCTTCAAAACTATTTTCTTTACTATACACAATTGAAATAACAACATCTTAAAAATAGTTAAGCAAATGTGCTTAGTATTTAAAATGAAAATATTTCATTTCCTCAATTAGGAATAGAATCCACCGCCTGTCGCGATTACCAGCCTAAGGTAATAAAAAAAGTGAAACAAAATATAACTTACATAAAAAAAAAAAAATTCCACATACCTATAAACGGGATTATCATTTCTATACCACACAACGAGGAGTAGACTGTCGTTTCGTAGCGGCGGGCGGGAGTCGCAATGCAGATCCGCTTCACCGCCTACGACTGCTGCCACTCTAGCGACCGTCCCTGTTTCTGATGATAGAGTTGTCTTATCACCTGAAAGTAACATATAGAACTATATTAAATCAACATTGCAATGTAACAGTATAGGGCGACGTTAAGTTCCACCACGCACGACTGGCCTCTTATATTAAATTACATTTGAAAATTATTTTTATTGTAGTATGGTAATAATAGAGCATATGCTACTTTCATTTACACGTTAGCTTACGCCAATCATGGCACATTGTTACTTTTATCGTAAAATTGTTCATTTCATTTTGTTCAATGGCATGAAAGCCACGTTTTATTTCCAATGGTAATAACGATAATACCTGAAACTATGTTTTATTTTTATAGAGTATTTGATAATAAATTTGGTTTGGAAATTATTAAATCTTTAGTTACGCTTTTTTGACGATTACAAATAATAAGTATTTTAATATTCTTAAAATCTTTTTCTTTCAGCTTCACGCAGAATCCCACATGTATCAGTGTCGGTCAGCAGAGGAAATCTATTAAGATACTACACCCCGCCTTTCCACCAAATTTTGGCGTTGCGTGTTGAGTCAACGCCGCGCTTCGTATCGATATCAAAGTTAATAAATGAAAACATTAAATATTTTATTTCTTGGGGCGGGAATCGAGCCCACATCCTGTCCACATATTATTGAATATGTATCCTCCTCAGAAATGCCTGGATTATTTGAGAAAACTTAGACTATTCTGGAAGTTGATATATAAGAACATACATTTACGTTTAACGTACCTTGCTAAATAGACGATCTTATTTAAAAAATATCATAAATACAGTACCCACATAAGCTGATAAACTCATATTTTAAGTCAGTTTATAATTTATATGACACTATTTTCTACACTTTGCTCATATTTAAAAAAAATAACCCCATTCGGTTTTGTCTTACCACAGTGGTTATATGAAAATTATTTAATTATATAAATGGAAGTGTCTCAATGGGAAACGGAGTGTTTTATCACTATATTCCCAGTGTAATATATGAAATAAAAATAAGAGAAAAACGATTTTTAATATAAACTTATGATGAAAGTTTTCAAGCCATAAAATATTAAACCCGAAAAGCTCAAACATAAAAGCTCAGAGAAGAGCTTAAGCAATTATAATAAATGTTATTAAGCTATGTTTGTTCGTACAGTCAATAAAATTCTTTTACGATTCAGACAGTAAGAGAAGTTAATAAAAGTAAAACGCTTTATGATAGATACGTTATATTTTTAAATCATATTTGAATGATGAAACGTGAGTCGAGTACCAAAGTTAACAATTTGAAAATGTTTACGTGCCTATTACTTTTTTGTATGCACTCTTCCAACTGTAAATATACTGAGTCTTTTTTTTAGCTTATCCCGCATGGCAGGGTAGGCAGAGGGAACCTGGGAACCTAGTGTTAAGACATTTTCCTTCCCCACTTTCTAACGATTGTAGTGAATCTATTTTCTGATATATTTACTACAAAAATAATGTACCTAACATTTTTTTGCTCAAATGCTGTAGAATATCGTAGCTATAAATTTTAGGAGCCTAAACTCGAGAGGTTTACTAGTAAACTATGATGAGTTCCACTATTCAATTCCTAGCTCCATCATCAGACCAGGTCCATGATACCGCATTATTGTCTTGTTACCTATGCTACATATAACTGCTAATTTTAATGGTATAATTATTTCAAATGGGTCAAATTAATTTATTTACATTTTAATACATAGTTATAAGTTGACTTAATAAAAGCATGTTAATAAGTTGTTAAAAATGCATTTCGACGTAGCTCGACAAGAATGTATGATTTAATTAGCCAAGGCAGTTTCCAATAGGCGAATTTTCGAGTCCTGCTTCTTTCAAATTTTATGTTTCTTAATATTTTTACTTATTTTCTTACTTGTTTTCTCTTAAAATATTTTTAACTATTGACATTTAAGTTTTAACAACATATTTGGAAATTCAGTGAGCTTAAATAAAATATTCCTTTATAATATAAGTTTTATTCATTTATTTTTATTTTATTTTTTTAATCTAGACACCATTTTACTGTTCAGTTAATAGTAGAGAAAGATTCCATTCTTTCTTTACTGTTGTATTGTAAATATTTAAGTAGGTGGCAGAAAACATGCAATTTTACTAAGGAAACAATATTTAATATTAAGTTTAGTCTCAACAGACGGATAGACTGATAGACAGACGGACAACAAAATGGCCTTAAACCTTAAAAATCACCCAAGTCCAACTTAATATAAATAGCCACATTTTTTTCAATTCAGTTTTAGCAGAGATAACTCTGTGCCCAATTTTTCCTTTTCAATTCGGGACACTGTATGTTGAGTAGTGGAACTCAACGCCGCATTTAAATTTTTCCGGAATAGTGAAATTTCCATTTTCCTCAGTGTGTATTGAACCTACAACCACCGCGTTGACAGTAGGACTCTCTCCTTTCACACCACCATAGGCATCTATATACACCAATCAATGTCATTTACAAAACAGCACAATCCTTGCAAAAATTGACGATAATAATAAATCATTCTATATTATGTATATTCAACCGAATTATCCATCTATTTAGGCTTGCACGGTAAAACAAGCTGACATAGAGAACTTGAAGCTGTTTAACATTCGCTTAAGCGTTGTTTATGAAAAACGGTGACGTAGGATTTGTGAAGTACCGTACAGTGTAGGTGAAGTATATATATACATAGTTCATATAATGTAGCTTACACGCCGCCGCATAATCTCCATGTAGGGGACCGACGGACAAGGTTGTGGCAATTATTTTAATACTACCGTTTTATGGTGGTTTTGGTCGTTTTTTTTTTTCAACAAATGTATTATTATTTTTAACATTTTTAGTGTTAATCCAAACTTAGGAAAGACTTAATACTTATTTAGAAAACGTATACAAATGCTTGTAGATTCAAATATAATTTTTATTTTAATATACATTCTAAACTTAATGTTTTATCACACATATAATAACGTACATGAATAAAATTTAGTGTAAAGACACTCCGCTCTACTTTGTGCACCCAAATTTAAGACATTTCATGTTAAGTGGTGAAAATCTGCACCCTTAACCAGATCCCAGAGCCGGCAAAAGTAAACACTGTATTCCCCCAAGTAAGAATCGAACCAATAGTCACCACGTTTCCATCAGTCGCTACCAACTGAGTTATTTATCTATCAAATAAAAAAAAACCCAAGGTAGCTCGTATCCCTTTTTATATCCGTACATTTATAATATTCAGTGGATTACTGAATATTTTGAAGCATTATATCATCAATATCGTTTCTGAATCTAGACCATTCTATAGACGTTCGAAGACTTCGAAAAATTTTCTAGGTCATAATATTACGAATCGTATAATGGACTTCTTTTGATAAATTTATAAATGAATAATAAATCATTTATTGATATATAAGCGGCAGATATATAGCTTTTCATATTTGTTTTGTGCTTACGACGTACTAATGTTATTTTGATGTAAAATGTTTATTATCATTTTTTTATATAAGCACAGTATTATAATACTTATTTAGAAAACGTATAAAAATTTGAACGTAGCGGGACTCAAACCCACACCTCCTGGAAACGGAACAGGTGCTCTGACCGCTCTGACCGCGAGCCATACGCCTACCCAAAGATAATTACTAAGAGTTATCGTTTGGCAAGAGAGAATACAATTTTCCAAATATTTTTAAACATTTTTAAAGTGTCATTCCACACTTAGGAAAAAAAAATATTTAAAAAGTAGTATTCTCTCTTGCCAAACGATAACTCTTAGTAATTATCTTTGGGTAGCGAAAATTTGTAAAAATCTCCCTACAGAGATGTTAACAACATAAATTAGTTGTAACAAGCATATAAAAATTTCGACGTAGCTTGACGAGAACGTATGGCTTAACGGTCAGAGCGCCTGGTCGATTTTCAGGAGGCGCGGGTTCGAGTTCTGCTACGTTCAAATTTTTATACGTTTTCTAAATACCTAAGTATTTTTCGTTACTAAGTGTGGAATAACACTTTAAAAATGTTTAAAAAACACAGTATTTATAGTTTTGATACAAGTAAAATTAAATAGGCTGATACTAAATATATTAATTTAAGTTAAATATTTTTTTCCGCTTTGCTAGACACAACTAGACACAACACGGCGTTGAGTGCAGCCGCTCAACACGGAATATCTTTAAAGTCATGGAAATTGTAAAATAAGTCAAACAAAACAAAAATACTTTTAAAGCAATTACAAAAATATGCTCTACATATATGTCTTTTTATTTATGAATTTATAATACAAAACAAACTACATTTGCCCTCCAATTGCAAATCGAATCCACAACGTTCCCGAAAACAATAAAAAAATATTCTACAGCACTAAACCCACCTAGATAGATATTACAATATAATTAGATCATGTTAGCTATATACAAGTGCATACCACATATTGATACTAGCGAGCTCAAAATACCGCAGGAATTCTAACTATAGAGATTAGATGACTAATGCACAACGTTAGTGTGGTTTTAGATGCAATATTATGTTTGTGAGGCTTAAGTTCATGTTTGTGTATATGTGTATAGTTTGTGTAATCTAGTTGGTGTAGAATACAATGTTATCATTAAAAGCTTGTCATGGTCTGGTTGGGAAACTTCAATCTGTGCGATGGTTGTGAGTTCGATTTTTATTTATAAGTTGTGGGTACAATTCCCACTTGACGAATAGAAATGTCTAATATTTTCATTTCTTTGCTCTGATAACGAGGCAGTTAACATGCTGTGGTTTTGAGTTCCACTACTCAACATGCAATACCTCTAGAATTCGGCGAAAAGTGGGGAACGGAAATAACTTAATGGGGTCAGAGTGTCTTAACATTAGGTTCCCAGGTTCGTTCTGCCTGCCTGCCTGCTATGTGCGGGATACAGCGTGAAGTAAAAAAAACATAATTTATATTCATAGTTAACCTGAACGTTTAATAAGTTTTAACGCGATAGTAAGCCAAGAGTGAATTCAGAGATTTAAACGGCAAATGGTGCATTGCAGAATAAAGACGGTTTTAATTAATTTTCCGCGACTAATACTTATGTCTGTTTGAGTTCAACAAAAAAGTGTACATTTAAATGTTGTCTTATTACCTATGTATTAAGGTTGATTTTAGAATATCATAGTAGTTTAATGGAAGGTAGAGCTGGTGTGAAACTGAATGGAGATTAGTATAGAAATAGTATGAGCGTAGATTTGGTTTAATAAAATATTTAATATTTTAATTTCCTCGCTTTCGTAACGAGTAAGAGTGAATTTCGCTACTCATCACCCAATGCTTCTGGAATTGCCGGGGGAATGTGGGAAGTAGAAATTACTTAATTAAACGGACTGTCCTGACAAGCCTATATATATATATTGCTAACGTATCTCACATACAGCATGGTAAGCAGAGGGAACCTAGTGTGAAGACACTCCGTTTATTACTTTCTACTCAATTTTTGAGACATTTCATGTTGATTAGCAGAACGGAAAGACGCATTTTTTCTTGTTGCCACAGAAAGGAAATGAAATTAACTCATTCCCCCGAATGGGAGTCGAACACAAAACCGTCGTATTTACAGGCTCCCCTGTGCCGCTGCGCCACGATGTATATACCTAAAAAAAACTAAACTATCTAAAAAAATCAATATGTACATAGACAATTAAATATCTAACCACAATAAATATATATAAAAAAAATACTTCATTCGGAAGCCGATTTCTGCCGAATTCTGTAGGTATTGCGTCCTGAGTGGCGGAACTCAACGCAGCGCTTTGCCTCGACACCAGAGCGAAGAAATGAAAATATAAATGTAAATGAATATTTCACTTCCTCGAGTGGGAATCGAACCCACGATCAGTCGATTTTACAGTCACACTTTGTGCCTCTGCGCCACGACCGACCTCCATTAATATATATCATATCAAATCGCATTGTTCCACAAAACTAAGTGTTGTGCCTGCACTGTATCAATCCCAAAAGTTTTATTTAGTAAATTTCTAACAATGTTGACTCTACGTCCGAACCGTTGCGTGACACATTTGTCAAGACTGTATACATTTTTGTGGGTTTTGCACCTAAATGACAAAATTAATATGGACACCTAATGGACAGCTATTGATGAGTAAAAGGAAGTATAGCTTTATAAGTATTTGTTGTGGCGAATATTAATTTTTATTATATTTGAAATGTCTTATAAAAAATGTATGGTGTGGTAAATATACAAAATGGAAGTGAATTCATATCACATTAATAGGAGGTTCACATTCCTGCTACCTTAAAATTCTGAAAAAAATTCTAAAAAGGATTCCTGAAACAATATCAGGCAGAAGGAACTTACTGTCAAGACACTTTGTACCCCACATTGTTAATTGCTACAAGACTTGTTTGTATTTTCCAGCTTCTTTGAAGGGTAATTTTTGAGTTTTTTCCACTAAAGAAGTTCAATAAACCCGGTTTTACTGGCCCCTCAGCAAGGCTGGACGATCTGTGTAAGTTACTCCTAGTCTTGGTCTTTTTATTGAACTGTGTATTTAATTCATTATTGTGGCCGCTTTCTGGTGAACTGCAAAGCATACGTTTCTATAACAAAACTCTCTATAACAGGGCTTTATACTCTTACTTTGAACATTCAAGTATATAATATCGCTACTTTATACGATCCCTGGAACAATTTAGGACCGACAAATTAGTCGATAGTAGAGAACTTTTTTTTTCATGCATCTCTTGTTATTAAAAAGATGAAGCGACTTTAGTATAATCTATGTTTTTTAACTTTTTAAAATTTTATTCTGCAGCTTCACTGTCTATTAGATAAAGTGTATGTACATCGAACTACAACCATCACGGGATAAGTAACCACCATTTGCCACAATAGCGTTCAAAGTAACTTTTGAATCAGTATTTTGTGTCAAACGTTTTTCTAATCTTTGTGATTACGCAAGAGTTTTTTGCTAGTGGGTAAACTCGTATAGAGTCGTCTTTGAATTTGTATTTCAATAAAATTTTATTCCTTTAGCGCTTTTTAGTTCTTTCTTAATAATATGTGATATTATGTAAGAACATGAGTGTGAGAGACCAGTCGTGGCGCAGAGGTAGAAAGTGTGACTGTATGCACGATACGTTGTGGGTTCGATGTCCACTTAAGTAAATCATTTTATATTTATATTTTCTTCGCTCTTACGACGCAATACGCGTCGTTGAGTTCCACCACTCAATACGCAGTGCCTCCGGAATTCTGAGAAACGCTAGGTTCCCTCTATCTGTCGTGGTGCTAATAAAAAAGTGTATGAGTTAAGTGTTAAGTTACATGACGTGGTTACATCGTTTTTCACACGTCAGATTTATGTGTGTATGTATTGTGTAGGATAAGTCGAAATAGCCTAGTTCCAGATCTAATTGGTCATAATTTTGAAGTTTTAGATAAATTAGTGCTGGCAAATGGCTAGTAGCAAAATCATCAGGTTAAACAAAATAAATATTAAATAATCTGAGCAACGCTTTCTGCCTGTAAAGTAGACATGAAAAGAAATGCTATTCAACTTTATGCTATATATCACCACCTGGCAAGTCAGGCAAAGGGAACTTATTATTAAGGCAAACTGTCTATTTACCATCAAAATTTCGAGATAATTTTTGTTGAGTGGCTCAACTCCGCGTTCTCCTCGTCTTGTTACCAGAGCGTGGAAAATGCAAATAAATGGAAATGAGCCCATAAATGTAGTACTTATAGGCGCTGCCATAACATCCTACAAAATAATCATGAAAACATAAATTAACACAAATTAAGAAAAATAATTTCACTAATACGAAAATAACAAACGAAATAACAAATGAAAAAGGTTTCATCAATAATTTGTTCAGAAAATACAAAAACAAAATATCTAACATAACAAAGTTGACATTAACAGAGTACAGTAGTAATATCCATTCTTACACACGACTACGTCTCGTAGAGTGCTACGAGCGTAGCGTGACTTCTCACCTGCTTCAAACACTGTAGAAGTGCTACGCAATACGTACTTCTAATATTCAAACGAAATGCTATTATAGTTCTTAAATGGAAGGCACAAAGGTTGAGAATTCTATAAAATATGACATTCGTAGCTAATTACTTTTTTCACTTGGCGACGCCATCTACTTTTTTTAATATCGTATATGACGTTTCGTAATTATGTAGTCGCAAATAACACTCGTTTGGCGAGTGGGAAATGCTTGGTAATGACCTACTATTATGTTTTATATGTATCAAAATTATCATTAGTTAGCAATATTTGCTTTAAACATATGTGTTTTTTTTTCTTTTAAATTGAGTACAAAAAACTATTTTCTTAAATATATTTTGTTTAAATTCACGCTGTATCCCGTATAAAGAGGGGGAACCAGAGGGAACGTGGCCTAAAGACAATCTATTCCCATATAGATTATATACTTCCTTTCTCGACTTTCCGCCGAACTCTTTTGATGCATTTCGCGTTGAGTAGCTTTGCCTCGTAACCAGAGCGAGGAAATGAAAATATTATGTTTTATCCCCCTGAGTGAAAATCGAACGCACAACCGTTGCGTTTATTATCAGGGACAGAGGCACAAGCATACTGTCGTATGCTGTCCCACGACATTATAATTTTTATAAAAAAAAAATCATTCAAAATAACTTAAATCGAATTAAACATTTTAACTTTAAATATATAATAAGTTTATACTATACATCTTGTACTATATTTATATTACATTTAAATAATACTTAAATTAATTCTTAACCAGGTCTATCCTCTATCTCTTTCTTATGATAATTATCGTACTATACCAACTACGAATTGGAACGAAGTCTTTTATTATTTATACAGAAAATAAACATAAAAATATTTTTTATTTCATATAAATCGAGTTGTACATACATTGATAAAACTTTTATATTAACGAAATTTTATAATTATATCCAAATTACTTATTTATTGATATTTTTAAACAAAATCATAAAAAAAATCTCACAAAAGTTTTATAGTTTTTTTAACTTAACATTATACGAAAGCTAGTTAAACTATAAAGTTGCTAACTAGTAGACCAATAAGCCGTTCATATAATAGATCACTGCAAACAAACTTTGACAGCGAAATTTCTAATACAAATATGAATTTAGGTAACTCATGCAGCTTTTAACTACATATTGTAATTCGATTTCACTTTTACTTGCATTTTCGGGTTAGACGGAAAATGTTTTATAACGCAAAGTTAGTTGTTTTTAGATGTAGCAACACTTTGATATCGGTGAGGTAGTAGGTTCAATTCTCAATTCAATTATCATTTATTAATATTTTGAGTTGAGTTCCTGACTCGCAATGCCTCGAAAATTCAGTGCAAAGTGGGTAGCAAATTGTCTTAACATTAAATTCCTTTTCCCTATCTTGCTACATACGGGATGTAGAGTAGAGCTGGAAATAAGAGCCTGTGTTTCCAGAGTGAGAAAAAAAATCAATTAACACATTCTCTCCAATGGGTATTGTACCCACAACCGTTTCAATCTGACGCTGTGCCGGTGTGCCACAAAGGTCTGCATATATAATAAATATATATATTTTTTTCTTAAAAAAAAATATATAAACATTAAGCCTAAAAGTACGTTTGTACACACTGACCTTTAAACAACTTTTTTACTTCGGTTCACCTAAGCCTATTTATTTTTTTCAAAGGAGAGTTTTTCAAAGAATTTCATTCAATTAGCGTTACGACATATCTACTGACTGCTGGCAACTAGAATGGTTTAATGAGCTTCATTATATCATATTATCTCTGAAATTTTTATTACTACAAATATAATAATTGAGATGAGGCTAGTCGTGGCGCAAAGGCACGAAGTGTGACTGTAAAACCGACTGGTTGTGGGTTCGATCCCCACTCGAG